>JAAWVA010000978.1:0-15483 GCA_015227895.2 Colaptes auratus
ACCACTAAGCCATGTCCTGAATCACAGAACCATAGAGGTTGCAAAAGACCTCAAAGGTCATCCAGTCCAACCCCAACCCAACCCCACCAGGGCCACCAAACCCTGGCCCCAAGTGCCATGGCCACAGGTTCCTTGAACCCCTCCAGGCATGGGGACTCCACCACCTCCCTGGGCAGCCTCTGCCAGTCCTGACCACTCTGGCACCAAGAGACATTTCTCCTCCTCCCAACCTCAGCCTCCCTGGCACAATCTCAGGCCAGTTCCTCTCCTTCTGTCACCTGAGCCTAGGGAGCAGAGCCCAGCCCCCACCTGGCTGCAGCCTCCTCTCAGGGAGCTGCAGAGAGCAAGGAGGTCTCCCTCAGCCTCCTCTTCCCCACACTCAATACCCCCAGCTCCCTCAGCTGCTCCTCCCCAGCCCTGTTCCCCAGACCCTTCCCCAGCTTGGTTGCCCTTCTCTGGCCCTGCTCCAGCTCCTCAATGTCCTGGGAGTGAAGGACCCAAAACTGAACCCAGGACTCAAGGGGTGACCTCAGCAGTGCCCAGTCCAGGGGGACAATCCCTGCCCTGCTCCTGCTGCCCACACCACTGCTGCTCCAGGCCAGGCTGCTGGTGGCCTCCTTGGCCACCTGGGCACACATTGACTCAGCTGCTGTCAACCAACATCCCCAGGTCCTTGTCATAGAATCACAGAAGGTCTGGGATGGAAGGGACCTCCAAAGCTCATCCAGTCCAACCCCCCAGCAGTCAGCAGGGACATCCTCAACTAGATCAGGTTGCCCAGAGCCCTGTCCAGCCTCATAGAATCACAGAACTGTCCGGGCTGGAGAGTCAGGCTCAGCCAGTCCCACCCCCCCCTGCCAGGGGCAGTACCTCACACACCACAGCAGCTTGCTCACAGCCACCTCCAGCCTGGGACTGGGCTTCTACCAGCTCCCTGGGCAACCTTTTCTGCCAGGTCACAGCACCTAGTGGTGCTCATGAACACCAGGGGCTCAGAAAGCCACCAAGCTTCCACCTTCCACCACCAGCACCAGCACCACTTCCTCCTCCACCTCCAGCAGCTGCCAGGGGCAAACAAAGGCTGGGGAGCCGTCAGGCAGCTGAAACAGCAGCAGGAAGGAGAACCCTTCCAGGCTTTATTGTCCTCCTGCAGCAGATGATACATTCAGACAATTAAATATTCAACAGGTCATCTACTGAGAGCCACTCTGCAAGGGCTGCTCCTCCAGCTTAAGTTTCTTGCAGCTCCAAGCAGGCATTTCTAGGTCAGGGGCTTTGGTAGGGGGAGATGGCAGGGTGGAAGCAGCTCCCTGCCAAGGTTTGTCCTTGATGACCAAGGGCAGGCTGAAAAGGCAACAGGAAAAAAAAAACCCAAACAAGCTCTCACCACCCTCATGGGCAAAAACTTCTTCCTCACAGCCAATCTCAATCTCCCCTCCTCTAGCTTGGATCCACTCCCCCTGGTCCTATCCCTACCCAACACCCTCAGAAGTCCCTCCCCAGCTTGCTTGGAGCCCCCTGCAGATCCTGGAAGGCCACAAATGAGGTCTCCTGGGAGCCTTCTCCTCTCCAGCCTGCACCCCCCAACTCCTCAGGCTGTCCTCACAGCAGAGCAGCTCCAGCCCTCTGCTCCTCCTCCTGGCCCTTCTCTGGACACCTTCCAGGTGGCTTTTCATTTTCCTACTTGATTAGGAGGTAACAAACTCCCCTCCCTCATTAAGGGCAGGGAGCTGCTGGGCTGCAGTGCAGTCACTGCTGCTGGGCAGCCAAGTCTCACAGCACATTAGAGCTTGGAAGGGACCTCCAGAGATCAGGCAGTCCAACCCCCTGCCAGAGCAGCAGCACCCAGGGCAGGCTGCACAGGACTGCAGCCAGGGGGGGTTGGAAAGGCTCCAGAGAAAGAGACTCCACAACCTCTTCAACCAGGCACTCACTCAGACCTAAACCACTGTTTGTTCCACCTTTATTCTAGCACCTGAAGGGTGGAGAAGAGAAGGCTCCAGGGGCAGCTCAGAGCTGCTGCCAGCACCTGAAGGCATCCTGCAGGAAGGCTGCAGAGGGACTTCTGCTGAGGGGGTCTGGAGCCAGGCCCAGGGGCAATGGTTTGGGGCTGAGGCAGAGCAGGCTCAGGCTGCAGCTGAGGAGGAAGTTCTGCAGTGCCAGGCTGCTGAGGCTCTGGCCCAGGCTGCCCAGGGAGGTGGTGGATCCTCTCTGATTCAGATATTCACAGAAGGGTTTGGGTTTAATGGCTGCCCAGGGAGGTGGTGGAGTCACCACCACTGGGGGTGGTCCAAACGAGCCTGGATGAGGCACTTGGGGCCATGGCTGATTTGATCAGATGGTGCTTGGGTGACAGGTTGGACTTGATGATCTCAAAGGTCTTTTCCAACCTGCTTGATTCTCTACTCTGGGTTGGAAGGGACAGTTCCAACCCCCTGCCATGGGCAGGGACACCTCACACCAGCCCCAGGTTGCTCAAGGCCTCTCCTGGACCTGGGAGGCTTTTAACTGGGCTCTTCTTTCAGCTCCATCCCTTTAGCATCTCAGCTCTAATAAATACAAATCAAACAATCAATTTGAGTTCCTCTCTGTCCATCTGTAACACAATAAACACCTTGCCAGGCACCCAAACGCTGCTGATGGTTATTAATCCTTCCCTCCCTCCCAGGCTCTCTGTCTCAAAGTAGGTTAATTACTACTGGGTGAAACTCAGTACTGAGGCTCAGAGCTCTGGTAATGTGAACCAAGGCAATGAGCTTTGTGTCTTGAGAATTAATCATCCTAAGTTCCTCATCAGCCTAAATTACTCATCACCCTGACTACTCACCATTTTAAGTTACTCATCAGCTTAAGTTCCTCATCATCCTAAGCTACTCATCATCATCCTCATCCTAGGCTACTCATCATTTTAAGTTACTCATCCTAAACTACTCACCATCCCAAGCCACCCACCATCCTCATCCTAAGCTACTCACCATCCCAAGCTGCTCACCATCCTCATCCTAAGCTACTCATGATTCTGAGATACTAATCATCCTTAGTTCCTCACCATTCTTAAGCTACTTACCATCCTAAATGCCTCCTCATCCCAACCTACTCCTCATCCCAAGTTATTCACCATCCTCTGGGAGCCTCCCAGGGCAGAAGTTCCTCCTCCTGTTGAGGTGGAACCTCCTGTGCTGCAGTTTCCATCCACTGCCCCTAGTCCTATCACAGGGCACAATTGAGCAGAGTCTGTCCCCTCCCTCTTGACCCCCAGCTATTGATAATCATTGATCAGATCCCAGGGGGGTGGTGCAGTCCCCATCCCTGGAGGTGTTCAAGAAAGGTGTGACCATGGCACTTGGGGCCATGGTTTGGTGGCCATGGTGGTGTTGGGTTGCTGGTTGGCCTGGGTGGTCTTGGAGGTCATGGCCATGGCCCTTTGGGATATGGTTTGGTGGCCATGGTGGTGTTGGGTTGCTGGTTGCACTCAGTGATCTCAGAGGTCATGGCCATGGCCATTTGGGACATGGCTTAGTGGCCATGGTGGTGTTGGCTTGATGGTTGGCCTATCATAGGGTGCAATGGAGAAGAGCCTGAGTCTAGGGGTGTAGGGTGGGTGGTGGGGGGTTTCAGTTCCTCCCTTTGATTTCTGTGACCATCTGCCTGCTCTTCATCACTGTTCCCTTCTCCCTGGCCTGACCTTGACCTGTAGAGGCAGACTCCAGCAGTCAGAGCTGCTGTGGTTTGTGGTGGCAGCGACCGCAGAACTGGATCTTCCCAGTGGCTTCAAGCCAGAGCCTCACTCAGGGAGCTAATGGTGGGAATGGAATGACAACAGATATGAGGGAGGGAGGGAGGGAGGGAGAGGAGGGGGCAACAAAAAACATAAAGGCTGAGCTTCTGCAGCTCTGCTCCTGGGGAATCAGAAGTAAAAAAACCAACAAAGGCTACCCCAGAAGGGTCTTTTTGATCTTGCAGAGTGGCTCTGCAAAGCCCTCTGCTGAGAAACCACAAGGAAGGGGTGCAAAGGTCTCCTCCCTGGCTCAAGCAGCCCATTAGTGGTCCTCAGAAGGAGGAAAACATCCTGCCCAGGATGAAAATATCCCTCAGAAGTCCTTTGGTTTTCCCTCTCTTTCCCAGCACCACTTTGTGGCAAGAGAGCCTCGAGGGCAAGGAGAGGAAAGAGATTTTCTCTCAGGGGCTCTGATCCACTGCAGTAAGTTGAGACAGCAAAGCAAGACCTAAGGACAAACCTTGACCTGCAGCTTCTCTTCTAGCAAGGCAACATCAAAATATGACCTCCACAGCCTCCCTGGGCAGCCTGGGCCAGAGCCTCAGCAGCCTGGCACTGAACAACTTCCTCCTCAGCTGCAGCCTGAGCCTGCTCTGCCTCAGCTCCAAACCCCTGCCCCTGGGCCTGGCTCAGACCCCCTCAGCAGAAGTCCCTCTGCAGCCTTCCTGCAGGATGCCTTCAGGTGCTGGCAGCAGCTCTGAGCTGCCCCCTGGAGCCTTCTGCTCTGCAGGCTGCACAGCCCCAGCTCCCTCAGCCTGTGCTCCCAGCAGAGCTGCTGCAGCCCTGGCAGCAGCCTTGTGGCCTCCTCTGGGCTCTCTCAGCAGCTCTGTGTCCTGCTGCTGCTGGGGACAGCAGGGCTGGAGGCAGGGCTGGAGGGGAGGTCTGAGCAGAGCCCAGGGGCAGGATCCTCTCTCTCTTAGGCTTCAGGATCTCTCCTTTACAGAATCACAAAATGGTTTGGGTTGAAAAGGACTTCAAGATCATCCAGCTCCTGCCATGGCCAGGGACACCTCCCACCAGCCCAGGCTGCTCAGGGCCTCATCCAGCCTGGCCTTGAACACCTCCAGGGAGGGAATATCCACAGCCTCCCTGGGCAGCCTGTGCCAGGGTCTCACCACCCTTGCTCTAAAGAATTCTTCCTCATCTCCAGGCTCAGTCTCCTCTCTTCCAACTCCCATCCATGCCCTAAATCTCTTCAAATCCATTCCCTCCACCTCTCCTCTTCCCCTTTCTCCCCCATTCCCTCCACCTCTCCTCTTCCCCTTTCCCCCCATTCCCTCCCACCTCTCCTCTTCCCCTTCCCCCCATTCCCTCCACCTCTCCTCTTCCCCTTCCCCCCATTCCCCCTCTCATGCCTGGCAGGGCAGCTCAAGCAAGCCCCAGAAGCCTTAGTCCTGGCTGTGCCCAGGAACTTTTCAGTGTGAAACACTTGGAGCTGTTCTCCAGGGACTGACAGAGGGCTCCAGAAGTGAAGTCCCCTCCAGGCCACCCAGGCCAGACTTTGATGAACTATCCCTGGGAAGGCTTTTCCCATCTGCTCCAGAAGTTGTTCTTGGGCAGCTCCTTGGCCCATTCTGCAAAGATGGCAACTCCTGAATTATTCAAAGTAGCCAATGCATGAATAATTAGCATCCCCCCCCCCTCCCATTCCAAACCTGACCTTTAATTGAATTCCATAGCAAGAGACTGTGAAAAATGAGCCTCTTGATTTATGCTAAGCAGAAAGGTTAAAAAGCATTTGCCTAGCAGAGCTAATTCTTAGCATTTATTGCCTGAGCAGAAGCGCTGGGAGGAGAAACTTTTCCCCTCCACTTCCTCCCTAAAGAGGCCTTGGAAGGAAAGGCTGCCTCAGAGAAAAGCTAATTAAAGGAGGGAGGGGGGCTGGGGTCAGGGGAAAGGAAAATGTAGCAGGAGAGGCTGGGGACCGAGCTGCTGGAGAGCAGGGAAGGGGAAAAGGACCTGGGGGTCCTGGGGGGTGGGAGGTCGGCCCTGAGCCAACAATGAGCTCTGGTGGCCAAGCAGGCCAAGGGCAGCCTGGGGGCGGAGGTGGCCCTGCCCATGCCAAGGAGATTGGAACCAGATGACCTTGAAGGTGCCTTACATGACACCTAAGGAGGGGATGTCCCCTCCCTGCAGGTGCTCAGGGCCAGGTTGGATGAGGCCTTGGGCAACCTGGGCGAGGAGCAAGCTCTGCACTTGGTAGTGGAACAGGGAGGTGGTGCAGGCCCCAGCCCTGGAGACACCCAGGAGCAGGGCTCTGGGTAACCTGACCTGGCTGAGGATGTCCCTGCTGAGAGCATGGGGGTTGGACTGGATGAGCTGTGGAGGTCTCTTCCAACCCAAACCATTGTGAAGGGAGGTGCAGCTGGCAGGAGAGTTGCAACTGGAGGATCTTTAAGGCCCCTTCCAAGCCAACCCCTCCCTTGACTCCATGAGCTGGAGGATCTTTCAGGCCCCTTCCAAGCCAACCCCTCCCATGACTCCATGAGCTGGAGGATCTTTAAGGCCCCTTCCAAGCCAACCCCTCCCTTGACTCCATGAGCTGGAGGATCCTTAAGGCCCTTCCAAGCCAACCCCTCCCTTGACTCCATGAGCTGGAGGATCTTTAAGGCCCCTTCCAAGCCAACCCCTCCCTTGACTCCATGAGCTGGAGGATCCTTAAGGCCCCTTCCAAGCCAACCCCTCCCATGACTCCATGAGCTGGAGGATCCTTAAGGCCCCTTCCAAGCCAACCCCTCCCTTGACTCCATGAGCTGGAGGATCTTTAAGGCCCCTTCCAAGCCAACCCCTCCCTTGACTCCATGAGCTGGAGGATCTTTAAGGCCCCTTCCAACCCAGCCCCTCCCTTGACTCCATGAGCTGGAGGATCTTTAAGGCCCCTTCCAAGCCAACCCCTCCCATGCCTCTATGGCTCAAACCTCTGCATTCCAAGCCATCATTTTTCCTTTCCTACCCTAACCCAACTCACTTTTGACTTCCCCAGCTCCCTGCCACCACTTCAGTTCCAGCAGGGCCCCAGTGAAGGTTGCTCCTCCCGAGTGCAACAAGTCCTTGATGATGTCAGGGGGGAGGCAGTGCAGGAGGAATTGATTTCTTGCATGGATTGGGAGAGGGTTTGCAATACATTTTGATTTTCCTCCAGCCATTCCTCCTTTCTACTTGATTGGACCTGCAACCAGCTCCCATTGATAGACACCACTGAAGGGAAGTAAAACTAAAAGGGGGGGAGGCAGGGAGGGGCTCTAATTGTCCTGATTCTGCTCTCTTGGCATCTGGGATGAAGAAACAAAAGAGAAAATCCTTTGGTTTCATTATCAGAAAGGTTGCAGCAGTGCAATTGATTTCTTGGTGAAGCAGCAAAGGCTCATCCTGGCCTGGAGGTGGAACTGTGCTCATCCTGGCCTGGCAGGCTGGAACTGTGCTCATCCTGCCCTGGGAGGCTGGAACTGTGCTCATCCTGGCCTGGGAGGTGGAACTGTGCTCATCCTGCCCTGGGAGGCTGGAACTGTGCTCACCCTGGCCTGGCAGGCTGGAACTGTGCTCATCCTGGCCTGGGAGGCTGGAACTGTGCTCATCCTGGCCTGGGAGGCTGGAACTGTGCTCATCCTGCCCTGGGAGGTGGAACTGTGCTCATCCTGGCCTGGCAGGCTGGAACTGTGCTCATCCTGGCCTGGCAGGCTGGAACTGTGCTCATCCTGCCCTGGCAGGCTGGAACTGTGCTCATCCTGCCCTGGCAGGCTGGAACTGTGCTCATCCTGCCCTGGGAGGCTGGAACTGTGCTCATCCTGCCCTGGGAGGCTGGAACTGTGCTCATCCTGGCCTGGAGGCTGGAACTGTGCTCATCCTGCCCTGGCAGGCTGGAACTGTGCTCATCCTGGCCTGGGAGGCTGGAACTGTGCTCATCCTGGCCTGGCAGGCTGGAACTGTGCTCATCCTGGCCTGGGAGGCTGGAACTGTGCTCATCCTGGCCTGGGAGGCTGGAACTGTGCTCATCCTGGCCTGGCAGGCTGGAACTGTGCTCATCCTGGCCTGGGAGGCTGGAACTGTGCTCATCCTGCCCTGGCAGGCTGGAACTGTGCTCATCCTGGCCTGGGAGGCTGGAACTGTGCTCATCCTGCCCTGGGAGGTGGAACTGTGCTCATCCTGGCCTGGCAGGCTGGAACTGTGCTCACCCTGGCCTGGCAGGCTGGAACTGTGCTCATCCTGGCCTGGGAGGCTGGAACTGTGCTCATCCTGGCCTGGCAGGCTGGAACT
Organism: Colaptes auratus; assembly: GCA_015227895.2. Classification (NCBI taxonomy): domain Eukaryota; kingdom Metazoa; phylum Chordata; class Aves; order Piciformes; family Picidae; genus Colaptes; species Colaptes auratus. The sequence goes on from JAAWVA010000978.1 coordinate 8,033, forward strand.
GTGCTCATCCTGCCCTGGGAGGTGGAACTGTGCTCATCCTGGCCTGGCAGGCTGGAACTGTGCTCATCCTGCCCTGGCAGGCTGGAACTGTGCTCATCCTGCCCTGGGAGGTGGAACTGTGCTCATCCTGCCCTGGCAGGCTGGAACTGTGCTCATCCTGGCCTAGCAGGCTGGAACTGTGCTCATCCTGCCCTGGGACGCTGGAACTGTGCTCATCCTGCCCTGGGAGGCTGGAACTGTGCTCATCCTGGCCTGGGAGGCTGGAACTGTGCTCATCCTGCCCTGGCAGGCTGGAACTGTGCTCATCCTGCCCTGGGACGCTGGAACTGTGCTCATCCTGGCCTGGGAGGCTGGAACTGTGCTCATCCTGCCCTGGCAGGCTGGAACTGTGCTCATCCTGGCCTGGGATCCCCCCAAGGCCTCCCCCTCCTGGGGTCCCCCCCAAGGCCTCCCATTCTGGGATGCTATCAGTTCCCTGTCCTGCAATGAGTCCATGAAGTTAGCTTAGCTAACAAACACTTCACACCACCTGCCTCCATCCTGGAGGGGTGAGGAGGTGATCCCTGCTGATGTTTGCACCTCAAAGGGCAGCAAATACTGCAATGTACTGTGACCAGCTGGAGAGCAGCCCCAAGGAGGAGCAGCTGGCAGTGCTGGGGGGCAGCAAGGTCTGCATGGGGCAGCAATGTGCCCTGGGGGCCAGGAAGGCCAAGGGGGTCCTGGGGGACATGCAGAGGAGTGTGGGCAGCAGAGCCAGGGAGGTTCTCCTCCCCCTCTGCTCTGCCCTGCTCAGACCTCCCCTGGAAGGTTGCAGCCAGCTCTGGGCTGCCCAGCTCAGGAGGGACAGGGATCTGCTGCAGAGAGGCCAAGGGAGGCTCCAAGGATGAGGAAGGGACTGGAGACTGCCTGGGGAGGAGAGGCTGAGAGCCCTGGGGGGGTTCAGTGTGGAGAGGAGAAGGCTGAGAGGGATCTGATCAATGTCTCTCAGGAGCTGAGGGCTGGGGCTCAGGCAGGAAGGGCCAGGGCCAGGCTCTGCTCAGCTGCACCCTGGCATAGGACAAGAGGCAGTGGATGGCAACTGCAGCCCAGGAGGTTCCAGCTCAGCAGGAGGAGGAACTTCTGCCCTGTGAGGCTGGCAGAGGCCTGGAGCAGGCTGCCCAGAGAGGTTGTGGAGTCTCCTGGTGTGGAGCCTTTGCAGCCCTGTCTGGAGGTGTTCTGTGTGCCCTGGGCTGGGTTCTGTGCTGGGAGCACAGGCTGAGGGAGCTGGGGCTGTGCAGCCTGCAGAGCAGAAGGCTCCAGGGGCAGCTCAGAGCTGCTGCCAGCACCTGAAGGCATCCTGCAGGAAGGCTGCAGAGGGACTTCTGCTGAGGGGGTCTGGAGCCAGGCCCAGGGGCAGGGTTTGGGGCTGAGGCAGAGCAGGCTCAGGCTGCAGCTGAGGAAGAAGAGGCTGCTGAGGCTGCCTCCTGCCTGGGGGGCTCCAGGCCAGGCTGGATGAGGCCCTGAGCAGCTGAGCCTGGCTGAGAGGTGTCCCTGGGCACGGAGGGGAGGTTGGGGGAGATGATCTCTGAGCTCCCTTCCACCCTGAGCCCTTTTGTGATTCCATGGAAAGCTCCCCAAGCACTCTGCTGAACCTCTGGTGGAATACAGATGAGCCCTGAGGCCTCCTAGGACAGTGATCAATCTGTGGAGGATCTCAGCTCTGGGGGTTGAATCTCCCTTTTCTCCCCCCCTCCCTCTCTAATTTTAACACATTTTTCTTCTTTCAGTCTCTTCCATCACTTGAGCTTCCCATGTGCCCCTCCCTGACAGCTGCAGCCCCCCACATGCTGCTGTTGTGTCAGCACTGCACATCAGTCTCTGCTGGGCAGCATTAATCATAACCTCCCTCCTTCAGAGAAAGGGGCTGGGGGCTCCCAACCCACCCCCGGGAGTGACCCTCAGCAGGGCTGGAGCTGGGCCCTCAGCACGGCCTGGGCTGTGCTCCCAGGCTCCCCCCAGGCCTGAGTGCTTTGGCTTCCTCCCCTCCTGCCCTCCCAGCCTCTGCCAGTCAGGAGCCACACAGCAGCCCCGGCCCTGGGCTGCCTCCCTGGGCCTCTGCTGCTGCCACACCTCTAGGAGGTGCTGGAGGTGTTGCTGGCCTGCTCCCTGGCCAGAGCAGGTTTCCTTCTGCCCCTTTCTTTCTCCTTCAGAGCAGAGTCTGTCACCAGAGCAGAGCTGCTCCTGATGCCAAAGCCTCTCAGCTCTGATCCATGCAATTGGGTGGCTTGGGAAAGCCTTCCAAGGCCACAGAGCCAAGCAGCAGCCCAGCCCTGACCCAAAGCACCATGACACAGAGCCACAGAATGCTCTGTGGCCCAGGTCTCTGGAGCCCCTCCAGGCATGGGGACTCCACCACCACCTCCCTGGGCAGCCTCTGCCAGTCCCTGACCACTCTGGCACCAAAGACATTTCTCCTCCTCCCCAACCTCAGCCTCCCCTGGCACAATTCCAGGCCAGTTCCTCTCCTTCTGTCACCTGAGCCTAGGGGGCAGAGCCCAGCCCCCAGCTGGCTGCAGCCTCCTCTCAGGAGCTGCAGAGAGCAAGGAGGTCTCCCTCAGCCTCCTCTTCCCCACACTCAACACCCCCAGCTCCCTCAGCTGCTCCTGCCCAGGCCCTGCTCCCCAGACCCCTCCCCAGCTTGGTTGCCCTTCCCTGGCCCTGCTGCAGCTCCTCAATGTCCTTCTGGGAGTGAGAGGCCCCAGACTGAGCCCAGGACTCCAGGTGTGGCCTCCCCAGCACTCAGCCCAGGGGCTCCATCCCTTCCCCATTCCTGCTGGCCCTGAACACCTCCAGGGAGGGAACATCCACAGCCTCCCTGGGCAGCCTGTGCCAGGCTCTCCCCACCCTCCCTGCCCAGAATTCCTTCCTCACCTCCAGTCCCAGCCTGCCCTATTCCAGGTTCAATCCACACTCTCCCATCCTGGCACTCCCAGCCCTTGTCCACAGTCCCTCCCCAGCTCTCCTGGAGCCCCTTCAGACACTCTGCTCTGAGGTCTCCCTGGAGCCTTCTCTTCCCCAGGCAGAGCAGCCCCAACTCTCCCAGCCTGTCCCCCCAGGGGAGGTTCTCCATCCTCTGACCCCCTTTGTGCCCTCCTCTGGAGCCTCCCCAGCAGCTCCATCTCCTCCTTGTGCTGGGGGGGTCCCTGGAGACCTCCTCCCTGTGTGCCCAGAGAGCCCCACACAAGGGCTGCAAGGCTGCAACCTTCCTCAGCATGCTCAGACCTACATCCAGCCACTCTGGGGTCGGTGTTCCACCTCCAGGCAGGGCCCAGCCCTGCTCCTGCAGCGAGAAGAAGATTCCTCTGCAGGCTGGAAAGGGGCAGAACAAAAGGAGGTTCCCCAGCTGCAGAGCTGTGACCTACCTGGAGGCCGCTGGCTGGGCACCAGAGGAGCTTGCCCTGAGGGTCTGCCGGCTCTGAAGGGGATCTGAGCCCCTCGAGGAGTGAGAAGTTTAGGAGGAGGAGGACATCTAGTGCTGTGCTCCGGTGCTTGCAGCCTGCTTCAGGCACAGCTGAAGAGCTTGGACAGCCTGCAGGGCTGAGCTGAGGGAGAGAAAGGAGCAAGGCTGTGCCTGGGATGGAGTCAGAGGAGGGAGGGGTGGGAAGGGCCCTCCGGAGATCATCACTCCAGCCCCCTGCCAGAGCAGCATCACCCGGGACAGGGCACCCAGAACCCAGCCAGGGGGCTGGGAAGGCTCCAGAGCAGGAGGCTCCAGAGCAGGAGGCTCCACAGCCTCCCTGGGCAGCCTGCCCCAGGCCTCCAGCAGCTTCTCCTCAGGCCGAGGTGGAGCCTCCTGGGGTCCAGTGTGTGTCCACTGCCCCTCGGGACCACCAGGAAGAGCCTGGGGCCCTGCTCCCTGCCCCCCACCCTGCAGCTCTCTGCACCCAGTGCTCAGATCCCCTCCCAGCCTTCTCCCCTCCAGGCTGACCCCCCCAGGGCTCTCAGCCTTCCCTCCTCACATTTCCCAGGCCCTTCTCAGCACCCTCACAGCCTCTGCTGGACTCCTGCCAGCAGTTCCCTGTCCCTCCTGAACTGTGGAGCACAGAACTGGACACAATGCTCCAGAGGTGGTCTCAGCCTTAGGGGTGCTGAGCAGCTCCCCAAGAGCCAGCAGGGCCTCCTGCAGCCCTCAGGCAGCTGTGTGCTGGCTGCAGCCAGAGCAGGGTGGGCAGAGGGCAGGAGAGGGCATCCTGCCCCTGGGCTCTGCTCAGACCTCCCCTCCAGCCCTGCCTCCAGCCCTGCTGTCCCCAGCAGCAGCAGGACACAGAGCTGCTGAGAGAGCCCAGAGGAGGCCACAAGGCTGCTGCCAGGGCTGCAGCAGCTCTGCTGGGAGCACAGGCTGAGGGAGCTGGGGCTGTGCAGCCTGCAGAGCAGAAGGCTCCAGGGCAGCTCAGAGCTGCTGCCAGCACCTGAAGGCATCCTGCAGGAAGGCTGCAGAGGGACTTCTGCTGAGGGGGTCTGAGCCAGGCCCAGGGGCAGGGGTTTGGAGCTGAGGCAGAGCAGGCTCAGGCTGCAGCTGAGGAGGAAGTTGTTCAGTGCCAGGCTGCTGAGGCTCTGGCACAGGCTGCCCAGGGAGGCTGTGGCTGCCTCCTGCCTGGGGGTGCTGCAGGCCAGGCTGGATGAGGCCCTGAGCTGCTGAGCCTGGCTGAGAGGTGTCCTGGGCTGAGGGAGCTTGGAGGAGAGCTCTGAGCTGCCCCCAGCCTGAGCCCCTCCAGAGCTCAGTGATTCAATTATTCCTGAATCTCCCCACTGGTAACTCAAGTACCAAACAAATTTCATTCCCTTCCTTCCTGAGGTTTCCTTTTCATGATTCTTCACTTTTCCTCTCTTCAGGGGAAGTTTTTTTTCCTCTTTATTTTGCCATTTTCTGGCCATGCAGCAAAATTTTTGCCCTTCCCCAACTTTCCCTCCCAAGCCAAATTGGCCCTGACAGTGCTGTGATTATTACACCCCCCCAGCCCCCAGCCCCCTCCTCCCCCCCTGGCTCCTGAGCTCCTCATATTTGCAAGCTGACAGATTTATTTCTTCTGAAACAGAAGAAATTCCTGCTCAGGATGAAGGGAGGGGGGAAAAAAGAGCCAGAGATATGTATTTAGAAATGAATGACTTTCACTTTCATTCTCCTTCCCCTCAGCCTGAAAATCACCAGGTGCCAAGCTGTGAGCAGGAGGAAATTGAAGACCCCTGTGAGGGTGACCTCAAGAACCAGCAGAGGTGGGAGGGGGGGGTGGTGATGCAGTGGTTTAGGCAATTTCCTCCAGGGCTGCTGGGATGCTAGGGACACACCAGGAAAAAAAGAGAGGGGAGGGGGGAGGGGCAGAAAAAGGCAGGGAAGAAAAATGAGAAATGGGTTTTCCATTACTAAATATAATGAATTCCCTTCCCTGGGCTGTCAGCAGTTGTCAAACTTCATTAATGAGAAGAAAGATGTGGTGCAAACAGGGATGGGAAAGGGGAAAGCCCCAAGCAGGCAGAGCGAGAGGGGAGGAAAGGTTGCAGCCTGCCCCAGGGCAGAGCAGAGAAGCACAGGGCTGGGGGGACCCCAAGGCCCAGCCAGCCCCAGCCCCCTGCCAGGGGCAGGGACACCTCACACCACAGCAGCTTGCTCACAGCCACCTCCAGCCTGGCTGCAAACACCTCCAGGCAGGAGGCTGCCACCACCTCCCTGGGCAGCCTGGGACAGGCTCTCACCACCCTCATGGGCAACAACTTCTGCCTCACAGCCAATCTGAGCCTACCCACTTTCAGTTTTGCTCCATCCCCCTGCTCCTATCCCTCCCTGACACCCTCCAAAGTCCCTCCCCAGCTTGCTTGGAGCCCCCTGCAGATCCTGGAAGGCCACAATGAGTCTCCTCAGAGCCTTCTCCTCTCCAGCCTGCCCACCCCAACTCCCTCATCTGTCCTCACAGCAGAGCAGCTCCAGCCCTCTGCTCCTCCTCCTGGCCCTGCTCTGGACACCTTCCAGCCCCTCCAGAGCCTCCTGGCACAGAGGCTCCAGAGCTGGCCCCAGAGCTGCAGCTGTGCCTCCAGCAAGTTGAGCAGAGGGGCAGAATCCCTCCCTGGCCCTGCTGGGCCACCCTTCTCTTGCTGGCAGCCCAGGCTCTGCGTGGCTCTCTGGGCTGCAAGGGCTCCTTCTGGCTCCTGCTGGAGCTTCTCCTCCCCCAGCACCCCCAAGGCCTCTTCTCCAGGGCTGCTCTCCAGCCAGTCCCTGCCCAGCCTAGAGCAGTGCCTGGCATTGCCCTGAGCCAGCTGCAGGACCTTGCCCTTGGTCTTGTTGAAGCTCCTGATGTGCAGGGCTGGAGCCAGGCTCTGCTCAGGGCTGGCCAAGCACAGCACCAGGGGCACTGGGGGCCAGCTGGAGCAGGGGAGGTGCCAGGGGAACAGAAGGGAAAACTTTGTCCCTGCTCAGTGGCAGAGCCCGGAGCAGGCAGCCCAGAGGGGCTGTGGAGTCTCCTTGCCTGGAGCCTTTCCAGCCCCCCTGGCTGTGTTCTGTGTGGGTTACCCTGGGTGCTCTGCTCTGGCAGGGGGCTTGGACTGGCTCAGCTCTCCAGGTCCCTCCCAACCCCTCCATTCTGTGCCTGTGGTAATTCCTTCCAAAGAAGCTGACCTGCAGCTCTGTGTCTTCAGAGCAATTTCCTCCTGCTTTGGGTGAGAACAGCAGCGTTGCAGGGGCACAGCTGCAGCTCCCTGCCCGCACTTCAGCCCAGTCTTGAAGGCACAGCTCACTGAAAGCTGTGGGGCCTGACTGAAGCCTGCCCTGAGCCAGAGCTGCTTGAAAGCTCCTGCTGCAGCAGGCCAGGGAATCTGTCATTCAGCAGCAGGATTACTGCAACTCCCCATCAAGAATGGGAGGCCCTGGAAGGGACCTCTGGAGCATCCACTCCAACCCCCTGCCAGAGCAGGGCACCCAGGGCAGGGCACCCAGAACACAGCCAGGGGGGGCTGGGAAGGCTCCAGAGCAGGAGGCTCCACAGCCTCCCTGGGCAGCCTGCCCCAGGCCTCCAGCAGCCTCTCACCAAAGCAGCTTCTCCTCAGGCTGAGGTGGAGCCTCCTGGGGTCCAGTGTGTGTCCACTGCCCCTCGGGACCTGGAGGGCCTGGGGCCCTGCTCCTTGCCCCCCACCCTGCAGCTCTCTGCACCCAGTGCTCAGATCCCCTCCCAGCCTTCTCCCCTCCAGGCTGACCCCCCCAGGGCTCTCAGCCTTCCCTCCTCACGTTTCCCAGGCCCTTCTCAGCACCCTCACAGCCTCTTGTCAGCAGCTCCTTGTCTGCCTTGAACTGGGCAGCCCCGAGCTGAACACAGCACTCCCGAGGTGTCCTCACCAGGGCAGAGCAGAGGGGAGGAGAACCTCCCTTGACCTGCTGGCCACACTCCTCTGAGTGCAGCCCAGGGCCCCACTGGCCCCCAGGCACA
>JAAWVA010000979.1:0-15457 GCA_015227895.2 Colaptes auratus
TTTAATTACCTTCCCCCCCCCCCTTCTCTGTTTGCGGTGTCTGCTGTGAACTTCCCGTCCCCTCCCTCCGCTTTCATGCTCCGGCTGCTGGGACCGGGAAGAGGCTCCTGTCAAGCGGCGGGGCTGGGGCTCTGCCTCCAAGGGTTAAAATCACCTGGGCCAGGGAGGGGTGGAGCTGGGACTGCTTGGGGGGGGGGGGGGGAGGAGGAGGAGGGAAGACCAGGAGCCGGGCTAATGACCCAGCCATTCCTGCTCGCCCGGCCCAGTGGGTGCCCCATCCCTGGGGAGCCGCTCGGGTCCCTCGGGGTCCCCTCGGGAGTCAGCGCCCCCGCCACGCCGATGAGGACGAAGCCACCCGGAGCCCGTTGCCGCTAGACCCGTACGTACCTACCGCCTCCCTCCCCCCCCGTATACTACTCGGTGCCCGTGATACCTTCTTCCGTGGCCCCGACGGCCGGTGCTGCGGAACGGGTGGGTGGTACCGGGGACACCCCCGCACGCACCCGCTGGGGATCCCCTGACTCCGGGTCAGGGACCGACGGCCGCCCCGACGGCGCTCGGCTGGGAACGTGTCGCTGCCGGTCCCGCCGCCCCGGCCCGCCCCGGTCGCAGCAAGTCTTTACTTGCCGCCCAGCCGCGGCACTGCCACCGAACCCTGAGGCCTACCGGCCCCTTCACCTCCGCGCCACCTCATCCTCTTCAGTTTACAGCGCTGAGTCCCCTCCCATGGAAGCTGAGACCCCCCCCCCCCCCCACCGCTTCCAGAGAGACCTGGCTTCGGTGACCAGCCCGGGTGCGGGGCTGGGATTCCCCCCTCCCCTTGCTGCCACCGGGGCTGTGTCCGTCCCGTCCACCTTCCTTCCCCCCCCGAAAATAGAAGCCCCGGGGAGTTTCGCTCGGGCCCCAGGGAGCGTGGCTGTGGGCGGCGGGACGAGAGCGGCGGCATCGCCCCAAACCCGCAGCATCACCCGGAGCCCGCAGCACCCCCGAAACCCACAGTATCGCCCCCAAAACCCGCGGCGACACCCCCTAAACTTGCAGCATCACCCTAAACCCGCAGCACACCCCCCTCCCCCCCAAAAAACCCAGCATCATCCTCCCAGACCCACAGCATTACCTCAAACCGGCATCACAACACCCCCCCCCCCAGACCCACGGCGTCACCCCCCAAACCCACAGACTCCTTCCCCTCCGAACCTGCAGCATCACCTCTAAACCCTCAACATCACCCCCCCACACCCCCCCCCCGCAGCCCCAAGCCCCCATCCCCATCTTTGCCGACACCCTTCCTTCCTTCCCCGCACGCCGATGGCGTTTCCCCAAGCCCGGCCGAACCGGAGCCGGGAACCGGTACCGGGGCTGCGGGCAGCGCTGCCCGCCCATCCCTGCCGCGGGGTGAGGCACCGGCTGGGGCCGGGAGACGGGCAGAGCCAGAGCCGCCGGTGCCCAGCCCGGACCGTGACTCACGGGGACGCATCACCCGCCGGTGCCTCAGTTTCCCTGCGGTGAAATGGCCAACGCGGCGTCGAGCCCCGCCAAAGAGGGGAGGGGATGAAGGGAGGGGAGAGGAAGGGGGGGGGGGGGAAATGGGGACGGAGAAGGGACGCTGGGAACCCTCCTAAGGGATTTTGTTTTCCTTTTTGGTGTTTTTTGTTTGGTCGTCATTCCCGGGTGGAAAAACGCCCCGGGAGTTTCCACGCGTGGCTGGCTGGGGCAGGGTGATGACAAGAGGGATCCCTCCCCGGGTTTCCCCCCCCCTCCCCTGCGGGTTTGGAGCTGTGGGGTCCAGCTGTGGGGCTTGGTGCGTGCAGTGGGGCAGTCGTTGGGGGGGCTGGGTCCTGGTGGGACCCCCTGAGCTGAGGGGGGGGGGTGGGGGCAGATGTTTGGGAGTGGGGTGCGCTGTGGCTGTTGTTGGCTGCAGGTCACTGTGGTGGTGCTGAGGCTGCATCAGGTGGGACCTGGCTGGACACCCACAGAGGGTGTCTTTGCCTCCTGTGGGGTTGGGGGGGGCGGGGGATGTCTCTGCCAGGTCCCTCCGCCCCAGATCCAGAGGGGTCCTGTGCAGTATCCCCTGAGTGGTGCCAGCTGCCACCCCCGAGCCCTGTGACAGGCAGCGCTGAGGGTTCTGTGGTTTTTGCCCCCACATTGCGCCTGTGGGAGCAGGGGGCTGTGGGGTGCTCAGGACCCCACTGGGGACCCGTGCTGGTGTGGGAGCTCCCCCCCTCAGTGACAGCCTTCTCCTACCTCGCTGCATCCCCAGAAGTGGGTCCCACGCTTGCTGCCAACCCCTCTCCAGGGTTGGGGTGGGCAGAGCTGAGCCCCTCCTGGGGAGAAGCACCCCGGAACCTGCTCAGGCTGCTGGGCCCTGGAGGGAGTCCTTCCCTACGACCACTGGGTAATGGCCTGAGCTGAGCCCCCCCTCACCCCCCCCAGTGACAATGGCACAGGTGCAGTCGGGTCCCGTCAGGGGGATTTTGCATCCCCTCCCCCAGCTCTCAGCCCTCTCCTTGGGGTCCCCTGCCCTCCCCAGTGGCCACTGCCAAGGGAAAATGAAGTCCCCATGAGGGCGAAACTTCAGCGCTGGGGACCCCCCCCCCCCTCCCTGCCCTGAGCTCATAGTGTTGGGGACTGGGGGGGCTCTGGGGATCCTTAAGGCACAGCCTAAACGGTCACAAGGGGATACAGCCCCCTCCCAAAAATAGTCTATCGCACACCCCCCCCCCCGGTGTCTCTCTCTGGGGCCCTGTCCCTGTGCCATTGTGACTGGGGGTGGCAGGAGCTGGGGAGGGGTCCGCGTGGGGGTGTCTGGGAGCAGGTGACAGTGGTGGGAGGGGATGGGGGGGGAGGGGTCTCAGTCATCCCCACCACGGCGCCGGTGGGAAGTCGGGGGGCGGGAGCTGGTGGCGGCAGGTGGATTTCAACACCGGGGTGGGGCCCGGCCCCAGTGGGGTTTGCACAGCTCCCGGTGAGTCACGGCCGCCGCGCCGGGGAGGCAGCCGGTGCCCGGGGGGTCCGGGGCTGCAAGTGGGTGCCCTGGGGGGTCCGGTGCCGCGGGCAAAGGCAGCCCAGAGCCCGGTTTCAAAGGCCCGCCAGTGGCACGGCCCTGGGGCTCCCGCTCCCCCATCCTGCTGCCAAGCCGCCCCAGGTGCAGCCCCAGCTCCCCCCCCCCCCCACCGGATTCCTTTCTGTACCCTCCCCCAACCGCCGCCTCTAAGTAGCCTGGGGGCTGCCAGGGCCTGGGGCAGCAGCAGAGAGGGAGCTGAGGATTTCCCAGCCCAGCTTTGGCATGGGAGAGCCTGGGTGGTCTGGCGGGGGCTGTGGCCCCTCCGTGTTTGGGTATGGGCGTGGGGACACCACTTGTGCCCCCCCCCAGTCGGAGGGGCATGGTCGGGGAGGTGCCAAGGCAGGTTTTGGTGGTTTCCTTTGACTTCAGACCTGGGCTGACCCCTTTGGGCTACAGATGTGACCCACTGGCACCCACCAGCAGTGGGCCTGTGCCAGGAGCTGGCAAAGGGTCCGTAGGGATGCAGGGATGGGTGCTAAGGGGTGCCCACCCCTGCCTGGTACCACTGTCCTGGTGTCACACTGGGCTGTGGAGCACGGAGACCCTTGGTGGGACAGGAGGGTGATGAGGGGCTGGGGACACTCAGGACGTGGCAGGATCGTGCCAGCGACGGATGGGAATCGGTGCTGGGGCTGCGGCCGGTGAGGAGCCCCTCCCTGTGCCGGGGTATGCAGGGGCAAGGGGGGTCTGGACGTGTGCCCCTCCTCTTCTCACTGCTCTTCTCCTCCCTCCCCCTTCAAGGTCTGCCAGCTGCTGCCCCCCGCATGCTCACGGCGGTCTGCGGTCTCCCTGGGGACTCAACCCTCCGACGCCCCCAGATCCTCCCCGACCCACCTGGACCTGCAGCCCCTGCAGCCCTTCCAGCCCCACGGCAGCACCGCGGCGGCCGCCCAAGACTTCGCCTCCCCTCTGCCCCCTCCGGAGCTGCCGCTGGCAGGTCCCGACGAAGCCACTTTTGCCACCCCTGGCACCTATGAGCCCCATGGCCCCCCGCGGTTAGAGCTGCCCAGCGACGGCCCCAGCGCCTACACCAAGCTGCTGCCAGCCGCCCCGACATGGCACATCCCTACGGCCTTGGTTTCGGCCCCCCCACCCCGCCCCCCCGGTGAGGAGGGAGGTGTCAACTGGTACCTGGTGGTACCTCCCTGAGCGGGCCAGCTGGATGGAGCTGCCCCTGGGCATGGGTGGGGGCTGCCGGTGCCCGGTGCCACCCGCACTGCGCCACCAGCCCTGGGCGGGTACGGTGCCGGGGAGCACCAGCTCTGCGCCCCCCACCCACCCTGCTGCCCCCTCCCGCTCAACATCTCCTGGGAGCGGATGGAGCCAAGGCAATGGAGGGCCCCCCCGAACCCCGAGGGCCGGAAGCGGAGGGCAGCGTGCGACCCAAAGGCGCCCGGCGTGCGGTGCCGGGCGGGGCGGGGGGCAAGCAGCTTGCCGCTGCCCCAACTGCCGAGGCGGAGAGGGGGGGCCGTGCCCTGAAGGGGCGAAACGCAAGCAACCTCCACAACTGCCACATCCCCGGCTGCGGAAGGCTTATGCCAAGACGTTCCCACTGAAAGCCCACCTGCGCTGGCACAGCGGCGACCGCCCCTTCGTCTGCAATTGGCTCTTCTGCGGCAAACGCTTCACCCGCTCGGACGAGCTGCAGAGGCACCTCCAGACCCACAACCGGCGCCAAGAAGTTCGCCTGCCCGTCGGCGCAGGCCGCGTCTTCATGCGCAGCGACCACCTGGGCAAGCACATGAAGACCCACGACGGGGGCAAAGATGGGGAGAAGCTGAGGTCAAAGGCAGCGGGGACCAGCCAGCCGGCAAGGGAGGCAAGAGGGAGCCCGAGGGGGGGAATGCCACCCCCACAAACTGAGCCACTAAAGCCCGCGTGGTGGAGGGGGGGGGTGGTGTGTTTTGGGGGGGGAACACGGATGGAGGTGTGCGTTGTGGGGCTGGGGGGGGACCCTGGGCGAGGGTCGGAGGGGAAACCCTTCAGGGCTGGACTCTGAAGGGGGTTGCCGTGGGGGTTGCGCGGCAGGGTGGCGCAGGGCTGGCACCCTTTGCTCCAGGTGAGGTAGAGCGGGGGGGACGGGGGACAGCGGTGGCGGTGGCACAGCCCGTCCCCCGCTACGGCCGTGCCCGGTTGGGAGCGCCCGGAGCTGCCTGAGGCAGTTTCACTTGTCCGCTCCCGCTCTCCCGGCCCCCCCCCCCCCCCGCTTTTGTCCTCCCCCAGCTTCCCAAATCTGTTTTTTTCTTCGGGAGCTGCTGGCAGGCGGTGGGGCTGTTTGGGAGGAACATCAATGGGAGCCGAAGCAGCGGGGAGCTGCCCGGGCACGTCCAGCCCAAAGGGGAGGAAGGAGAAAGTGGAGGGGGGGGAGAAGGGAGAGAGGAGAAACCCAGGAGCCTTTGCCTGGGGAGGGGGGCTGCGACCTCACCCCAAACCTCCCCATTTTGATTCCTCCCCCCCAACCCCGTTGGCATCCCGGGCTCACACCCCACTTGTGGCAACCCTGTGTGAGGTTTGGCACCTCTTGGGGATTGGGGGGGGTACACGGTGCGTACCTGCAGCCGCCCCCGCCCCCCTCCTCCCTGCTGGCACTGCTGGGCTGGTGGGGATCCTGCATCCCCTGAAGCACCACTTGGGGATGCGAATCCCTTTGTTGTGTCGGTTGGGTCTTAATCGAGGCTAAACGGGGGGGGAGGGGGGAGGGAAAGAGAAGTCCTGCTTGACTGTGAGCCGTGGGGGGCTGGGGGGGGTTCCCGTGGGGCGCGTGGCGTGGCGGCGGGCGGTTGCCCAAGCGCACACCTGCAGCTTTCCCACACCCACCGCCGCGGCCCCGGGCGGGAAGCACACCGGGCGGCCGCGGTCCTGGCAGAGCCGGGGCGGCCACATTCCTCCGGCCTGGCACGGCCAAGCTGCCCGCCACCCCTCGACCCCCGCCTCCCCCCTCCCCTCCCCCCGGGCCCCGTCCTAGCCCTCGTTGTGGACCTCTGTGGCTGCTTGGATCCCTCTCCCGGGCTTGCCCCAGGTCCCTGGGGACCCCATTGCTGTCCCGCTCCCAGCGACCCCATGAGAGGTGCTACAGGTCCCTTGGGGACCTCGTGACTTCAGGGGACCCCTGTTGTCCCCCCATGCATACTGCCTGTCCCCCCTGTGGCCCCATAGCCATCCCCCTCCCTGGGGTCCCACACTCCAGGGGACCTCTGCCTGTCCCCTGCCGTGCTGTGCTGCCTCCGTCCCCCTCGGGGACCCCATGGATCCCTCCCCAATCTCTGGATCTCCTGGTGACACCCCAGGGCACCCCCCCCCCCCCACCAGGGACCCCATCTCTTTCCTTCCCTGGGGCCACCCCCCTTTTCCCCAGGGGACCCCAATCTCTGCCTTTCATCCCTGGCTGGTGACTTTTTTGGGCCCTTTTTGGGTCTTTCCCCGGATTCTGGCAGAACCCCTTGGACACAGAAGGAGACACTGGGACCTTAGGGGGGGGGGTGGTGGTGGGGGTCAGCACTGGGGTCGGGTGAGATGAGACTTGCAGCTGCTCAGGGCACCTGAAGCTCCCTCAGCTCTGTTCCCACCCCCCCCCCCCCCCCAAGCTGGCACCAGTTCATGCCAGCTGGAATCAGGGGAGGGGGCAGAGATTTGGGGGAGCTGATCTCCTGCCGTGGCTCCATCCCGGAGGGGTGGGGGTGTAGAGCTCTGAGTGTGCGGGGGGGGGGGGGGTCTGTAGAGGGGTTGCCCATACTTGCAGCACCCCAAGATCTTGGAGTGTGGTGGGGTGGGGTGGTGGAAAGGGTAGAGGTGAAGTGGGTGGGGTCCGTGCCCGGAGGGCGCCCGTGGTCTTCGGGTTTGTTTGTGTTTATTATTATTATTAATTATTAATTATTAATTAATGTTATTAATTATTAATATTATTTATTATTATTATTATTTTATTAAGGTGAAGCCAGGCTTTGCCACTCGGGCAGAGTGGATGTCTTGAGTTGAAGCTGTGGCCCTTGGGGAGGGGCGAGGGGGAATAGGACCCTTCAAACGGTCCCTCTGGGGGTGGGGTGGGGGGGGAGGGGGAAGGGAGGAGCTGATGGCTGCCCCACGGCACAGTGGGGCCAGGGATCAGCCGTGGGGCTGGGGGGGGGGGTGGGAAACCCAGCACGAGGTGAAGTCTCGTTGCAGGGGGGTGGTGGTGGTGGTGGCGGGCGGTCCCAGAGCGGACCCCCCGCCCCAGCGCGGCCACCGCTGTCCCGCTGCAGGACTCGGGCGAACCTGGGCTGTCCCCAGCTCCCGAAGGATGTCCCCGACTCCAGCGTTTGCCTTCTGCAGCACAGAATTCCCCCTCCGTGCTCTCCCCCCTCCCCCCCCCAGCTGGAATTTCATCTCCCGAGGGGACCCCGGGACAGGGAGGAAGGGAGCTCAGGACCCCTCCCCAAGGTGCCACAGGGCACCCGGGGGCCGGCAGATTTTGGTAGCCAGCCCTGGCTCCAGGAGTGGCCAGAGAGGGGCTCTGGCATGGTTGGGGACCCCCTCATGCTGCAGCCACTGAGGCACATTAACGGGGGGGGTGGGTGGGAGGCGTGGGGAAAGGGGAGGAAGAGGGTAGGCTAACAGAAGTACCCCAAGGGTGGGGACCACCGAGTGGGGGGGTCCCGCGCTCATTTCGGGGGCTTGGGGGCGGCTCAGCTTTGGGGCGAGGTGGTTGTGGCGGCGGGGCTGCAAGGAGGGGCCCCAGGTGTGCTCTGCCCCCGCACCCCCCACCCCCCCCGGGGCCCAACCTCTGCGATGGGGCAATGAAGGCTGTAAAACCGGGTGGGGAGGGACGGAGGCTGGCTCCCACCCCGCGAAACCAGTCCAGCCTGCTGCGGCGTGGGGATCCCGGCCCTGCACCCCCAACCGCCGCGTCCCCCACCCCGAGCCACCTCCCCGGGGCAGGGAGGAACCGCAACAGCCGGGAGCCCCGGGGGTGGGGGGTTGGAGGGGGCGGGGAGTGAAGGGGAGGGAGGGGGGGATTGGCCTGAGAGATGCTGAGGCTGGGGGTGAGGGCTGAAACCTTCCCGCCGCTGCCCCCCCCCAAGGCGGCGTGGGGAGGGTTGTGCTGTGAAGAGGCTGCGGGGGGGCCGTGGGTCGGTTTTGTACGGACAACGCCGCGTGTTTTCGACCCCCCTGCTCCGCGCTCCGTCTGGTGCCCAGGGACACGTCCGGCACCCTGACCCCCACCCGCCCCCGCCAAGGACCCCACACATCCACCACCTTTGTCCTGCCCCCAGCTCTCCAAGGATCCATCTCTCCCGCACCTTGCCCCCCACGCCTCCAGGGCCGCTCGGGATGCTCCGGGGGTGGGTGGGGGGTGACCCAAATGAGGGACCAGCTTGAGCCCCTTCTAAGAGGGTCACATCCTGCGCCGCTCAGGCCTGGCCCGCATAGACCAGGACGCGCCGGCGGGCGCCCAGGGTCCCCCGCGGGCAGGGTGCTGCCGGGCAGGTCTGCCTGCATACCGCGGGGGGTGTGCCGTGGGGTGCTGCCCACGGGGGTGCTGCCCATTGGGGTGCTTCCCACAGGGTGCTGCCCACGGGGGGTGCTGCCCGTGCTTGGTGCTACCCACAGGGGGTGTTGCCCACGGGGGGGGGGGGGGGATGTTGCCCACGCTGGGTGTTTGCCGCGGGGATGTTGCCCACAGGTTTCTGTTCTGCCCGTGGAGAGTCTACCCATGAAGGTGCTGCCCGTCAGGGTGCTGCCCACGGGAGATGCTGCCCGTGCTTGGTGCTATCCACAGAGGGTGCTGCCCAGCTGGGTGCTGCCCACGCTGGTGCTGCCCAAGGGAGCGATACCCACAGGGCGCTGCCCACGGGACCCTCCAGCGCGCACCCGGTTTTCCCATCCCTGCTCCATCGGGGGGAGTCAGAGACTTCCGCCCCCGGGTTCCTGTGGGGTCTGGTTTCTCCTCCACCCCCCGCGCCCCACGCAGGTGCCGGTGTCCGCTGCCGCCGGCGACCATCCGGCCACCGGGCGCCGCCGTCGGGACGTGCCAGGGGGAGGCGGGACCAGGCGCGGCGGCCGCGGCGGTGCGGGAGCAGCGGCAGGTCCGTGGGGCTGGAGGGTCTCGGGGGGGATCCAGAGGAGGGGGTTCTGGGCAGAGGGTCCCGGTTACCGGGGCTGTGCGGGTGGGGGCCCGTCCGCGGTCGGTGCGAGGGGATCCCGGTTACTGGGGACTGCTCTCGTCGCGGACGCCCCCGATCGGTGCAGAGCTGCGGGGTCCCGGGGAGAAGAGATGCCCCAGGGCCACTCCGGGGTGGGGTCCCAGATGTCCCCTCAGCTCCAGGGAGCACTTCATCCCTTAGAATCCCCCGTCCCCACGTCCGCCAGCCCCAAAGGGACCCTGGGGGACACATCCGCGGGCGTTTTGATGTCCCGTGCCCGGTTTAGGATGGCAGAGCAGGACCCTGTGCCCTCATCCTGCGACTGCTTCGTGGCGTTGCCGCCGGACACGGCCGCTCCTGCTGTCATCTTCGGCAAGAACTACTCCGACCGCCCACGTCACGAGGTGCAGGAGGTCGTCTCATCCCTGCTGCCGTCCACCCTCCCGGGAGCAAAGTCCAGGTGGGACCACGAACACGCCGGAAAGCTGGCACGGCCGCGGGGGGCAGTGCCCCCGCGGGCTCTGCCAAGTCTCAGCCCCACGCCGCGCGTGTGTGTGTGTGGCGCCCCCCCCCCCCGCAGTGCACCTACCTGGAGATCGAGCAGGTGGAGAGGACCCCGCCGTGGTGCTGAGCCGCCCTGCTGGCTGTGGGGTGTGTGGTGGGGAGATGGGCGCCAACGAGCACGGCCTCTGCGTGGGCAACGAGGGCGTCTGGACCCGCGAGAGCCGCTGGGGGAGGAGGAGGCGCTGCTGGGGATGGACCTGGTGAGGGAGGACCCCCGGGGGTGCTCCCCCAGCTCGCCTTGGCCGCCCCCTCGCCGCCCCCTCACCCTGTCCCCCCGCTCCCCGTGCTTGCGGCCTGGCAGGCTGGGTTTGGAGCGGGGCAGCTGTGCCCGGGAGGCCGTGGAGGTGATGGCAGCGCTGCTGGAGCGCTACGGGCCAGGGGGGAGCTGCAAGGAGGAAGCCGGAGCCCTTCAGCTACCACAACACCTTCCTGCTGGCCGACCGCTCCGAGGCGTGGCTGCTGGAGACGGCTGGCACCTACTGGGCAGCACGGCGGCTCCAGGGTGAGCGGGCACCGGGGGAGTCTTGAGTGGGCACATACTGGGAGGTTGGGGGGAGTCTTGAGTGGGCCTGGTTGAACTGAGAGGGTGGGGAGAGTCTTGAGTGGGCACAGACTGGGAGGGTGGGGGGAGTCTTGAGTGGGCACTGGTCAGACTGGGAGGTGGGGAAAGTCTTGAGTGGGCACAGACTGAGAGGGTGGGGGGAGTCTTGAGTGGGCACTGGTTAGACTGGGAGGGTAGGGAGAATCTTGAGTGGGCACAGACTGGGAGGGTGAGGGAGTCTTGAGTGGGCACTGGTTGAACTGAGAGGGTGAGGGGATTCTTGAGTGGCACATGAGAGGGTGAGTGGAGTCTTGAGTGGGCACAGATCTAGGAGGGTGGGGAGGTCTTGGTGGAGTGGGTTGGAAGATGGAGGTGGGGGGGTGTCTTGAGTGGGCACAGACTGGGAGGATGGGGGGGGGGGGGTGTGTCTCGTCCTCCTGCCCCAGCCTGTGGCAGCTGTGGCCTTGGCAGAGGGCAGCTGCAACATCTCCAACCAGCTGAGCATCGGCAGGGAGATCAGCGCTGAGCACGCGGGGCTGCGGCAGCGAGCGCGCAGCCAGGGCTGGTGGAGCGGGGAGGGAGAGTTCAGCTTCGCGGAGGCCTTCTCCTTGCCCCAGCAGCCGCCTCGCATGGAGGCTGCCAGGGCGCGCTACCAGCCGGCAAGGAGCTGCTGAGGCGGCACGCAGGTGGGCACAGGCACAGAGAGCGGCGGCGGGCACGAAGCGTGGGGGGGGCACAAAGAGTGGGGATGGGGTCAAAGAGTGGGGGTGGGCACAAAGAGTGGGCACGGCACAAAGCGTGGGGGTGGGCACAAAGCGTGGGGGTGGGCATTAAGTGTGGGGTGTGGGCACAAAGAGTGGGGATGGGCACAAAGAGTGGGCATGGGCATAAAGAGAGGGATGGCACAAAGCGTGGGGGTGGGCACGGGCATAAAGCATGGGGGTGGCACAAAGAGTGGGGATGGCACAAAGAGTGGGCATAGGCATAAAGTGTGGGGGTGGCTCGAAGATTTGGGATGGGCACGAAGAGTGGGGGTTGGCACGAAGAGTGGGTGGGCACAAAGAGTTGGGGATGGGCACAAAGAGTGGGCATAGGCAAAAGAGTGGGGATGGGCATAAAGAGAAGGGATGGGCACGAAGAGTGGGGGTGGGCTCGAAGCGTGGCATAGGCAAGAGATTGGGCTGGGCACAAAGCATGGGGGTGGGCACAAAGCATGGGCATAGGCCAAAGAGTGGGGATGGGCATAAAGAGAGGGGATGGGCACAAAGAGAGGGGATGGGCACAGAGTGGGCAGGGCATAAAGTGTGGGGGTGGGCTCGAAGAGTGGGGGTGGGCACGAAGAGTGGGGGTGGGCACGAAGAGTGGGGGGTGGGCAAGAGATTGGGCTGGACACAAAGCATGGGGATGGGCACAAAGAGGGGCAGGGCATAAAGAGAGGGATGGGCTCAAAGAGTGGGGATGGGCTCAAAGAGTGGGGATGGGCTCAAAGAGTGGGGATGGGCTCAAAGCGTGGGTGGGCACAAAGCGTGGCATAGGCAAAAGAGTGGGGGCGGCACGAAGCGTAGCGACGGGCACGAAGAGCCAGGAGGGGCACGAAGCGTGGGGTTGGACACCAAGCGTGGGGACGGCACCCGCGGCACACCCTGGCGTCAGCACCACCCGCCTGTGAAGCTGTGGCTGAGCTGCCGGGCTGCTGTGGCTCTGCCTCGCCCCCCGCAGGCCGCATCACGGCGGAGACCCTCATGGCCATCCTGCGGGACAAGGCCAGCGGCATCTGCGTGGACTCGGAGGGGTTCCGCACCTGGCAGCATGGTGTCAGTGCTGCCCCGCGACCCTGCCCTGCCCTGCGTCCACTTCCTCACGGCCACCCCTGACCCCTCCAGTGGGACGGCGCAGGGGACAGCCCTGGGGGCTGGGGGCAGGGCATGGGGCACAGCCGGGGGGGGCACGTCTGCGCCAGTGCGCGCCGCGCCGCGGCTGGCGGGGCAGCAGGCTGCCGCTGCCCCTGCGCTGCTGTCAGTCTTCAAGCCTTTCATCTTCGTGCTGGCATCAAGCCTGTGCCACAGGTGGCATCTCCCACCTTCCACGACGACCCTGCCAGGCAGGTCCCGCGCTTCCAGGGGGTGCGGCCGCCACCCCCACTCTACCCCCCCCCCAGGCGGCGCTGGGATGAGTGGAGGAGACCAGGTAGCCCAGTACGACCTCCCCGCGCCCCCCCCCCCGCTGACCCCCTGCAGCTGCCGGGAACCCGCCCGAGGGCCCCAGCTCAGCTCACTCACTCTCCCCCCTCCCCATCCCCCCCCCCCGCCAGAGAACAAAGCTGCTGCAGACGCTGCGGACCTGCGGCAGGGCCTGGGGGGTGAAGGCCCTGCTGGGGGGCAGGGTGACCCCCAGCCCCTGAGAGTCTGACCTCTTCTTTGACTGTTGGAGGCAGAGATGAAGTTTTACACCTAACCCCACTCAGGTGGGTGGCTTGGCCCCCCCCCCTCCCCCCACTTCCCTCTCTGGCATTGCTCCTTTAGGGGATGAGAAAACCTTCCAGTGCCCAGTCCTGGCTCCTCATCTCCCACCACGGACCTGGGTGGGCTTGGGCCCCCCACTCTAGGGCATTGCTCCTGAGTAGAGGATGAGAAAGCCTCCCCAGTGCCCAGTCCTGGCTCCTCACCTCCCACCATGGATCTGTGTGGTGTGGAACTCCTCAACCCAGCATCTCCAGCCCTGCTTGGGCTGTGGAGCCTCCAGCCCTGACTGGCCCGAGGAACTGGCACTGTTGAGAGGTGGCTGTGGATGTGGAGGGGGAAGAAGAAGGACGTGAGGTGGGATTTGGAGTGTCTTTTCCCCCCCTCAGGCAGAGCTGCCTGTGCTCAGCCCCTCTGGGGCTGGCTGTGGGGCTGGGGGCTCCGTGGCAGAGCAGTGATCAGCATAGGAATAAAGAGGCTTTAATTGGAGCTGCGTGAGCTGTGCTGCTGGGGGGTATGAGGGTAAGTGCCTGCTTCTTGCTCCTTTGCTGGGACTCTTCTCCTCCAGAGCCTTGGTAAAGGGCTGACCTCCCACTGAAGCTGCTGGGGCTGCCCAGTGGGTCCTGGCAGGGGTGGCAGCAGTGTCCCTGCTTTGCCTGGGGACAGGGATGAGTGCAGCTGGGTCCTGGGGCAGTGGTGCTGGCAGCTCCCTCCCGGCCTGGGCTCAGGGGTGCTGGAGGCAGCAGCAGATCCCAACGCTCCCACAGCGCCTCCAGCTCCTCCAGATGGGTCTGGTGTTTCCCAGAGCCTCACTCTGCCTCTGCTGTGAGTGCCTGGACAGATCCTGCTGCAGATCCACAAAGAAATCTGCCAGGGATGGAAGGAGGGAGGGATGGAGAAGGATTAGAGGAGACCTGGCGTGGCCCTGCCACTCCTGTCACCCTTGGGAGACAGAGGGACTGGCCTGCTTAACCCCAAAGCAGGCAGCAGGTCCTGCTTCAGCCTGGGCACCTTTGCCTGCAGTGAAAGGGCTGCTTGGCTCAGGGAGCAGCAAACCATCTTCATCCTCGCTGCTGGAAGAGCCCCTCCCTCCTCTTCCTCAGCCACAACACCACGGAGAGGCTGCGTGTCCAGCTCCAGGAGGTGGGGCAGGGCCCCCAGCACCAGCTTTCTGCAAGGAAGAGCAGATGTTCCCCCCACACAGCATCACCTTGGAGCTGGGAGCGCTTCGGGGGTGGCACTGAACCCCTGGCACTGCGCCCCAGCCCCACACCCTGCTGGCACTGCTCTGTGCAGCCCACCCCACGGCCTGCCCGCGCAGAGACTCAGATTTCTGGGGCTTGGGGGAGGGGACTTAGGCTCTATTTGGTATTTGAGGAGGGGGCTGTACCCTCCTGAGGGGCTCAGGTGGTCTGGGGGCGGGAGGGGGGGGCTTTTTCTCCCCTGTGGGCTGCCCTGCCCCCCTGTAGCCGTGCTGCTGGGTGCATTTGTTCCCTCTTAAGTCGAGGAGACGGAGGCTGCAGGGCAGCTCACCTGCAAAAGGAGGCAGAAGGGTGCTGAGGTGGGGCTGAGCAACCCCTCCCATCTCTGCCAGACCCTCCTCTCCTGCAGCTCCTGAGCAGACCCAGGCCGCATCCAGACCCGTTCCTGCCTCCCACCTGGGTCCAGTGTCTGGATCTGGTTGTGGGAGAGGTCCAGGAGGCGCAGGTGGCGCAGGGGCTGCAGGTTCTCCACCCTGCAGATGCGGTTTCCCAGCCAGGGGACAGGACCCTGCCGAGCACAGGAGGCAGTGGGGTGTGAGCTGAGGGGGACCCCACAGCCCCCAGAGTCAGGACCAGGCTGTCAGGGGCCTGCCCCTTCCCCAGCTTTGCTGAGGAAAGGGGGAGGCTCATGGAGAGTGATCTCCCTGGGCTGGGCTGGGCGGGGGGGGAACAAACTGCCTGTACCTCAGGTTGGGAAAGCAGCTCAGGTTCTCAATCTTCTCAATTGGTTCTGGGAGGGAAAAGGAAGGAAAAAAGAGGGGAAAGAAAAAAAAAAAAACCACAAGAAGGGCGACACATTTTTCTACTGCCTGAAAAATCAGACTTGGGAGCAGCTGCCCTGGAGCCTCACCTGCTGCAGGTAGAGGCTGTGAACCTCCAGCATGCTCTGCAGCCTCCCAACAGCAGAGATGTTCTGGTGGTCCAAACGGATGGTTGAGGAGGGCAGCAGCTCCATGGGTCTAGAGGAAGGGAGGGTGGGTTTTGGGGGTGTCCTTGGTGCCCAGAGCCCTCTCCCTGCAAGCCTGGGGGGTGAAGGCAGGCTCGGTGTGGATCCTCACCCGCTCCTGGGCTGTGGGGATCCAGCAGCTGAGGTATGCTCCTCGTGGCGATGAGGCTGCTGGTGAGGATCACTCCTGGGGGCAGCTGCTCACCGTCTGTGGGAAACCCAGAGGGACAGGGCTCAGGTCCACCCCCCCCCCCCAGTACCCTCCCAGGCTGCACATAAGCCCCCCCCAACTCACCCCCCGGCAGGGTCTTGTCCACTCCAGCCATGGCAGGGGGGTCCCTTGTCCTTTCCTTGGGCCCTTGGGTGGGTTTGTTGGGGGGCTGGGCTGGTCCCAGCCTCCGCTGGAAGGGGAGGCTGCCGAGGCAATGGGGGGCAGAAACCCACGGGCTGGGGGTCGATGGGGCAGGACCGCTGGGCTGGGGGGGAGCAGCGCTGGGACCCC
>JAAWVA010000098.1:0-62079 GCA_015227895.2 Colaptes auratus
ACTTCCTCCTGGATCACAGGGAACTATACAGCTCCCTGCCTCCATCTGCCAGCTCAGGAGGCCAGCTGTCCAGAAGACAACCTATCCTGCTATTAAAAATTGAGGCAAAGATGGTCTTAAGTACCTCTGCCTTTTCCTCATCTTTTGTTACTATGTTGCCCTCCATGTCCACCAGGAGTGGAGGTTGTCCTTGCCCTCCTCTTGCTATTAATATATTCGTAGAAGGATTTTTTGTTGTCCTTCACAGCAGAGGCCAATCTAAGCTCTAAGTGGGCTTTTGCCTTTCTAATTTTTTTCCCACATGACCTAGCAACGTCCTTAAACATTTCATGGGTTACCTCTCCTTCCTTCCAAAGATGATACACCCTCTTTTTTCCCTTAATTAACCAGAAATTCATTGCCCAACCAGGCTGGCCATCTACCCCAGCGGCTCATCTTCTGGCACATTGGCACAGCCTGTTACTGCACCTTCAAGATTTCTTTCTTGAAGTAGGTCCAGCCCTCCGGGACCCTGTCAGAGACTAAAAGCTTGTCCCTCCTGGTGTGACTCAACAAAGATAAATCACTTGCTGCTTGCCCAGACAATAGCTGATGTGTGCTGGGCAGAGCCACTGGAATGACTCTTGGAAGGTGCAAAGACAACATTGCTCACTGGACCACAGCTGGCCTACAACAATGGACCGAGGCCACCTTTGGGAATATTCATAAGACAAGATAATCTCCACCCATTAAGTACCCTGGAAAGGGAGGATGGTGAGACAATGGCAGGTAGAGGAGAGGAGGAGGCATAGGGTAGGCCCCCCCCCTGCCAGACCCCTGCCTAAACACACAGGAACACACAGAAAGATTTCCTGGGGAACAATACCTGGATACTTACCTAAGGATGATTTCCTGGCCCCTGAATTCCTGAGGGACAATACTTGGGACACATACTTGGACAAAAAACTGTATAAAATACTTGAGCAACTACTGGCTCAGGAGAAGCAAAATGGAGAACCAAAAACACAGATGAAGAAACACAGGAGAAGGACAATGCCGATGAGAAAGAAAGCACGAGAGAAGAAAAAAGCCCGGGACAATGCTTCTCCGAAGAAAAGAGGCTATAGAGCCTGGAAGAAGCAGACTGAACCCTCTCTCCTTGTCCTAAGATCCACCTGCTGCAACTCATGGAGCTGAAGAGGCTGCCCAGAGGACCACATCTCTTCTACAGCCAAGCCTCAGCACCCTTTCTCTACAGACCCAACATCTCCTGCAGCACCTTTCCTCCACAGACTCAAACTGTCTTGGGGGGGTGAGGGGTGTGGTAATATAATTCCTTCTCTTCTCTCTCTCCCTATTTTTCTCGCTCTCCCCTTCTGTTCCATCCACTTTATTTATGTAATAAATAGTCTAGCTGTTGATATTTTGGCCTTGTTTGTGCCTCTAATTTCACAACAGGGAATATTCAAAAGAACTGAGTCTCTTTCCCTCTCCAGACTGAGACAGACCCCTTTGTTTTTAAGGGCTGTTTCCCAAGGTACCTTCTGAGTTAGTTCCTTGAGTAACCTGAAGTCTACCCTTCAGAAGTCCAGAGTAGAGGTTTTCTTGCTACCCCTCTTAGCTTGACTGCATATTGAAAACTCAATTATCTCATGGTCACTGGACCCCAGACAGCCTCCAACCACCACATCTCCCACCAGCCCTTCTCTATTGGTAAAATGAAGGTCAAGCAAAGCCTTGCCCCTGGTAGCTCACGCAGCACCTGGGATAAGAAACTATCCTCCATACACCCTAAAAACCTCCTAGACTGCCTCCTCTCTGCTGTGTTAAGCTCCCAGCAGCTATCAGGCAGGTTAAAATCGCCCATGAGAACAAGTCTGGTGATCTTGAGACAACCTCCAGCTGCCTATAGAATAATTCATCACTTCTTCATCCTGGTTGGGTGGTCTATAACCGCTCCAACCAGGATGTCAGCCTGTTGGTCTCCCTCCACCCACAAGCACTCAACCTGATCATCCTTGATCTCTAGTTCCATGGCGTCTATGCCTCCCTGATGTACAAGGCCACCCTCCATGTCTTCTCCCTTTCCTGTCTCTCCTGAAGAGCCGTAGCCATCAATTACAGTGCTCCAGTCATGTGAGTCATCCCACCAAGTTTCTGTGATGGCAACTACATCATAACTTTCCTGCTGTAACAAGGCTTCCAGCTCCTCTTGTTTGTTGCCCATACTGCGTGTGTTATGTACATGCACTTCAGCCGGGCTGCTGGTTTCACACCTGGCTCCAGCTTACCACCCCAGTCTCCTGTCTGGGGGACTGGTTTCAGCCCCTTCCCCCTTCAAAGCTAGTTTAAAGCCCTGTCAATGAGACCTGCTAATGCCTTCCTAGAACCCTTTTCCCTTTGGGGATAGGACACTCTTATGCATTAAGATCTTTCTCCCGCTCTGGACAGATGCACTCCATCTGTTGCTAGCTGACCTGGTGCCATAGAAAGTTCCCCAAAATCGAAAAACCCCAAAATCTTTTGGTAGCACCTGCCTCTTTTATTAGTTAATAATAGATTTTGTTTCTTTTCTTGTGATTGACATTTTCTCCAGCTACTGCTACCCTTTTTTTTTTTGTTTTTTTTTTACCCTCACAACAAGACTGCCTGTGAGCAGCTTTTCTACCAGCATCTGCTCCCTGGCTACATGGATCCTAGGCCAGCAACCACGTGAGAGCACCGCAACTGACCAGAAAGGAAATGCCCCGCTCTTCAAAACTCTGTTTTTGAGGCATCCTCTCATCCACTTCCCAGTCACTGTCAAATGAATAGAGCTAGCTCTTTCTCTCAGAAATTACTAACAAAATTTAATTGCACAAACACATACTCTCTTCCAGTGATGTTTCATGTGCCAGAGTTTGCTATTCTTCCACCTCCAGCATCAGAGGAGGTGAAGAAATAGCAAGCTGTGGCACAGAGACAAGCTATGTATAACTACTGACAGGCTGCTATCTTCTGCACCACCAGCCCTTTCCTTTGCAGTACTTGCATCTATCATTCAAATTCCCTGTTGCATGTTGTGTAAATATAAGGTGGTGCCCACATCCCTGTGCTTGCTTATAGAAGAGACATCAAGGGATGTCACGTAATAAAATAACTGCTAGAAGGAAGATGGGAGAGAGGAGATAGGATACAGCTCACTGCATGGGCTCCCCTTCTGAGCCACTGCGCAAACTGTACATGACCTGCCACGATCAGCCTGCCAGACTTCAAGGGCTACCATAACAAAACAGAACAGGAGGCAGATGCATCTCCCAAGCTTTTCAATAGGTTTCTTGGCTGTTCAGTTGTTTTCTCCTGCTTCTTTCTGTGCTGTGGGGCAGTTGTGTGCTTTCCTTTGCCTAACCAGCCCAAACTCTGCTCTAGTGTCCCCATTCCCATTACTCCAAAGACTGTGCAGTTTCTTGTGCCAGATCCTCACCAGCCCTTCTACAGCAGCCTTGCCACACAGTACATTCCTTTCTCTATTACAAAATAAGACATTTTCATGGGATGGGGAGGAAGGAAATGCTTCTCTACCTGTTTTTTTTTCCAAAAAACCTGATAGAACTTCCTTTCCCTTTTGCTTCTGACAGAACTGAGAAACACTCCATAAAAGAAAATAAACCTTTCTCCCAAGCAGTTTTTGAAAGAGTGAGGTTTCTGCTTTTAAAAAAGTGCATTTTAGCAGAATACAAATTTAAAAGGTCAGAAGGCAGCACTGGGATTTCCCAGTCTGATGTCCTGGATAACTCAAGGAATAGGCTGTTCACCAGAAGCATCAGGGAACTCTGCTCTCTTGATAGAGCTCCGTAACTTGATGGTATACACTTTGTCAAAGGCTGTATTTTTTTTCACAGGAAAAGCCTTAACTCACATGCTTTCTTAAACAGAAACACCCAACAACAAATAAAACCAAATAATCATAGAAAATAATTAAAAGCTGGGGGGGGTGGTGCGAGAGGGGACGGACATGGGACAGCAAGAGTTTTCAATAGCAAAAGAATAAAGCAAACTCATGTGAAATGCCTTACTCCTATGGAGTAACCCTCTCTTATTTTCAGTACTCTCTCTTTAGTTTTTTATGTGTGATTTAATAGAGGGGCCAGGAGATCTATTCTGCCAACATGAAAAGCAATATTATTAAAAGACCTGCTAGGTAGTAACATCACACTGGCTCTCCTTACTCAGCACACAGGGGTAATAAAAGCATAGCTGTTTAACACAAAGACACAAGACCTCCCCCCTGTCAGTTCCCTACCAGAGATACTCTGTATACTAAGGAGCACAAATAGTTCAACATACTACCAGAGTTCCAAGCTTCTATCAGCCCCTTTTACTTACAGAAGCACAGTCTGTATTTGAGCTTAAATAACATCAAGTGTTCACGTAGAATACTTTGCTAATAATGTTCTCAGGAACTTAATCCTTTCTTGTACAACAGGGGGTTAACATCCTCAGAGTCAAGGGTCAGGAAAGTATTAAAATTCACTGTGCCTCTCCTAGAAAAGCAATAGAAAAGAAAATGTCTTGCTTTAGTTAGAACAAAATTACATTGATTCTACATGTTGAAACTGCAATTATTCTTGAATTCAGCACTGGGAACATTCCTGAAGCTATTTCACAAAAAATAATTACACAAGGCCTTTTGGTATTCAGAACTAGTAGCATTATCCACATTGCTATAAGGTCTCTCTGCCTTTAAATTCAAGGAAACACAACAGGGCTTTCATTGATCCTTCCTTGCCTTTTGGAATCATGAATACAATAAATTTTCTATATGCCTATGTACACACATGCACTTACTTTGTGGCAAACAGAGAATAAGCCACACTTGAACCACAGCAAGCTCTGAGAACAGCGCACTTACACCTGCCACCCCATCAATTAGCCTTATGTAAGCGTGTTCTTGTACAGTGCAGAGGTTAACAGCAGTTTAAGATGCAGAAGTGTTTAGCACTACCCAGAATGATATCCTTATTCAGCTTTCTTTGCTACTTGAAGAAAACTCAGTGGGATGAGTTAACCTGACTATGAAGGCAAATGCTAACATCAGAGCTAAATGTGGCCCAAGTTTCATACTTTCTGAATCGATCTATACTGCACAGAATATTTATTCTTAGCTCTATAATGTGTGGTGTATGCAACACTGTCATTTCAACAGTTTTATTAAGTTTCTTTAAAAGTTAATGATAAATCTTTTCAAATGTCAGGTCCATCTGAACACAGAATATAGCTATGTCCCAGGCTTCCAAATATTTTGTCATTACTGTGATGAAAATACAGTCCAGTCTCACCAACAAAAGTAATGAGGAAAATGCATGAAATAGAGAGATTAGGCTGGGCTTTACTGGGTTCCTTGGTCTTCCTATACTGGACGGATGAAACTATCATTGTGAAAACTATGCAAAATAGTTTATAATAATTTAACATAGATGAGGGGAAAAGAAAGGAAGTAAGAAAGTAGGAATGCAAAGAGAGTGAATTAAATATTCTTAAGTGAAGGCCGAGCCCTTCCAGACAGAGATATCCAGCCTACCAGCTGAGACTAGCCAGAACATAAGCAGCTCATACAATGTGCCATCAGGGGCCCTCAGCCCTCACCATTCCCTCAATTTCACCTTGTTTCATGGGCTAACCTGGAGTCACCTCGGATGCAGGGATAACAAGAAGCCATGTCTCCAGCCCAAGGACCAGTTCACCCTCCTGGGTCATCCTAGCATGAAGGAGCAGTGAGGATTGAGTGAGATCCAACTGGAGCCATGGGAGGGTAGCAGGAGGCAGTGGGGAAGGGGAGCATCTTCCTCTGCATTCCCCTTGCAGGGCTCTGACTGCAGACTCAGAGGTCAGTTTCTCCCCTAACATCCACACAGATCATGCAAGAGGTACAGCTACTGTCAGTGCAATCTCAATCCTCTGAAATTTCCCCAGGGAACAGTGCTCACATACTTCAACAATAACTGCTACCTTGTAAACACATTCCACATTCCTGTTGCATTGAACCCCACAGGTCAAATGCAAAGCTGAAAGACCTCTTGTCTAACTGTTGTATGAGGCTCACTCTGAAGTAGTACATGTGGAGCACCAAAATATTGTGGTGATTTGAGCCTTAACTGGGATTTAAGAGCTCAGATGGGGGCAAGGCTGAGAATCCCTCCCCTGCTTCCCCTCCACTTTCCCAATAGAGAGGAAAAGAAAGGGAAGAAACAAATCCACCCAGAAATAATTTGGAGTTGGCTTGGAATTAGAGAGGTAAAGAATTTTCTTATAGATAGATAGATAGATAGATAGATAGATAGATAGATAGAAAACAGTAACTGGAAGGGTTCACAAAGATAAGGAACAAGGATGGATGGGGAAAAAATATGAACACAAAACCAGTCCTTTGCAGAGGCATGAATGTAGCAGGGAGGAGGACCAGGCCTGCCCATGTGGCAGAGAAGCAGGAAGCCAGCAGCAACTCTCTTCTTGTCCCCATGAGGCAGAAGTGAAAGAGAGCTAATGGCTGCAGTGCCCTCCTTTTTATAGGCTTGCTGGACAGGGAGGGTGAGTGGAACAGACTAACTCATGTTCCCAGGGGGAAAACCCCCTCCAAGGAGGGCAATGCCTTCACAAGCCCCACCCTCCCCCCCCTTCAGGATGGGCGTAACCCATCACACACAACATTTCTGAGTCCTTTCATCTTTGCTCCAAACCTTTTCCACAATCTATAAGAAAAACACAATTAGGATTACACAAATGTAAGAGGCCTCATTTTTTGTCATTTACTCCCTCATGACGTGCACTTCCAGACTTTGCATTCCTACAATCCATTTGGGACAAATTTGTTATTTTCTGTTTGAAAGAGAGGCAATGTTTTCCTGTACCTCTTCTCTCCTCCTACACTTGCAGATCTTTGCTCCAAACCACACTGTGCTCCAAAACAAGGATATGAGGAAATGGAAATAACTGCCACTTACTCAGATTTTCCTTTTCCCGTTTACTCCTTCCCTGCAGCAATACCCTCAGTGAAAATAACTTCTGGCAAATCCCTCTGCATGTTTCACCTCCAGCTGCCACTTCAGACTTGCAGACTTTTGGAAGTCAATAGCCTGAATACTGCTTATAATTTTATTCCTGCTTTGTCACAAGCCCAGAGCTAAGTCTCTAGCACAGCCCACCACCTGCACAATCCCACTCATTCCCTTGGACTGGGAAGTAGAAACTATTTGGATGTGCCAGTTTGTCCAGGACAAGTAACAGTGAGCGTGTGTGCTCATATATTGAGAAGGTTATATGCAAAAATGCTGTGTGCAGAACAAAATGAGGAAAGGGGACCAGAGAAAGTAAAAGAAAGGACAGCACTTAAGAGGTCAAACTTTCCCTGACAGTGTTTATTACAGTAAAGGGCATAGTCACTGGGAGGGCTCCTGCTCCTATCCATCCAGAGCAGCAGAAGAATACACTGACAGTCTCCCTTGGAAGGGGTCCCATGGATGGCTGGTGGGGAATACGCTGTGATAAATGCCCTTTTCCCACATCACCACTTCCCTTCGGTCTCATCTCATTTCTGTCACTGGGGCAGAAATTCTCCCTATCCTACTCTGACCTGAGGCACACTTTCCTTGTGAAACCCCTCACCAGTTTAAGATCTCTTAGGCAGAAAGCTCTCATGTGCACATCTGTCCCTGGTCACATTGCCCTCTAGGCAATGCAGAAAAGAAGACACTTCAGATATTAATAGGCCTAACTTATCTTACTCTGAGGAGATGCCTCACTGTGGGGGACAAGGGGAAGCCAAGGTTACCTAGTAGTTCATAGTTCCATGCTTTGTATTCCCATCTCCATCATCCTACTCACTCTGCCCTGTGCCAGAAATGGCATGTTTTGGTACATTTAAAAACCTCTGAGCTTCACATAGGTGTAGTAGGATAGAACTTGGGCACATACTACAAGAGGGGACTTCCTGAAGATTCAGTTCCCTGTTGCTGCTGGCACATACTCCATATAACGCTTTCACAGGCTGATTTTGAAAAGCGTTATTTTGAAAACTGTTCCATTTCTCCCATGCCTCTGCCTGAAATGCTACTCTGGAACTTGAACTCTGATGGTTAGACATTCCCAGACTAAATGGTCATTCTATACCTGGGGCTCTTTTTTTTTTTGTGTGTGTGTGTGCCAGTGCAATACTTTCATTGAGACAGCTTCTCTCTCTTGCCATAGGTATTTAGAGAAGACATCTGTCTCCCCTTTCCACCTTTATCAGCAAAGTCCAACAACCCACATTACCTTCATCTCTTCTCAGACATAAGCCCTCCATTCTCCTGGCCATCTTATTAACCCTTTTCTCCATGCATCCCACTCCAAGCTCACCTATTCTAGCAACCAGCTGCCCAGAGCTGGACACTGAATCCCAAGTGGCCTTTATGGCTAGATGACATAAAAGTAACCCTTGGATTTAAGCTCCTCAGCAAGTTAGACTTGCACAGATTGGCAGACAGGAAAGCATTCACCTTTCACCTCCAGCCCACTCTCTATTGTGGAGTCCAAGGACGTGTTTGAGCACACTACTATTAAGAAACTCCATTCTGTGTAAGGCCTATGTTCCAAAAATCTCCCCAGACTTAGCTCTTTTCTGCATCTAGCCACCCAGATAGCTGATGCTGGCTGCCAATACCAGATTACAGGACCCATTCCAGTTTCTTTTCAAACGCTGAAGCACTCATGTACACTTCCTTGGCTGGACTTGCAAGAGCCCAGCCATCTGTGTATCTGCAGAGTGCCCCTGCTGTAGGTGTAACAGGAAAATATTTAGTCTTCTACATGCAGTTGGCAAATGTACTAGCTCAAGTCTGAGGAAAATCTGACCTTCTTTGCTTAGGGACCTCCTTCATTTTAACATTTTTTTCAGACATTTAAAAAATATTTGTGAGTCATGGCAATGGGCAGGCAATGAGGTGAGCAGAGATCCTAGCTCTGGTAGAAGAGCGTTACTAAGAGCACACTGTAAGGCTTTGTGAACAGGGGAAATATCAGGGAGTGCTGGACAATTTAATCTCTTGGATCCCACGGTATCCTCTGAGAGTGCTGCTTAACTAAAACAGCTAGATCAAAAAGTTTCTGCTGTTAATTGCCTCCTGAAAGTTGTTGACCTTGAGACTGGAACAATTAAATGAAATGTGAAGCACCTTCTCAGAGAGATATTTCTTCTCTGTCCTACAACACCTAAATACACTGTAGTGTGAAGTTACACACTTGGGAGAGCCTTTGGTAATAAAGAACATCCTGAATTGCACAAAGATCCTGCTCTGGTACAGATGTTTTTTTCTCTCTTAAGTGAACACATACACTGTGGCCCCAGGAATGGAGGTATGAACTCTCCCAAATCTATGACAGAGACAAAAAGCTTGGCATAGCAAATTGGACATGCAGAGTTTGAAAAGCAGACACTGTATCAGGTATGCAACATGAAACTCTGGGAATTGTCTTTCTGAATACTAAGTGTGGAAAATATCAATTGAAACTGCACTTACTCAGTCTCTGTGAAGAAATCTATAAAAGGTCTTGAATGCCTCAGAATCAGCATTCAAACAGCTTCATATCAGAGTTAATTAAAATATACAGTCTAAAAGGAACCTAGTGTTTTATGTACTATTCAGAATCTACCACTACAGCCTACTGTGCAAAAAACCCTGCAAACATGCTTGTAGTGTACCTGTCATAGAGATATGCAGCCAGATCTTTGGCTGATGTCACTTGGCAGGCCTCTGCTTTAAGTTAATTGGAGCTGTACCAAGTCATATTGCTGAAGAGCTGGAATGTACTGCTTATAGACTTCTGAAAAAAGGCAAGTTAAACAGCTTCATCTGGATTCATTCATCAACAGTATTCATCTGGAGACATTCATTCTCAATTTTTTTCAAAATGAAAACTGTATTTGCTCTGAAAAGTGGTCCCTCAGAAAATTCATACCAGCACTAAATACAAATATACTCAGGTTTAATTCCCACCCTCTCTGCCATCTGTGAGTAGAGAGAAGAGGCTACAGCACAAGGAAGACAGTTTCGGGTTTTTTTCTCTACATTTTTTTGGAATGGCACATTGCTTTAATTTTACATTTGTCAAAGGGTTTCTACTCACAATCTATCAAAGGAAAAGAAAAAGCAGGAACACATTGTATTATGTTACCAACCAGAGGCAATGATTGCTGACCTCTGCAAAAAACACACAGTTAAAGGGACTTCCTGCTTTCCATTTTGTAAATGTGGTACAAGGAGCCAGTTGCAGCAAGAGCATGGTAACCAGTAACTCTGGATCACTCAAGGATTTTTCATTAGCCAATTCTACAATAAAATAACTAGAGAGGTTTAAAGGTTGTTTTCAACACTCTATAAACAGACACCACAAGGAACTAGGGAAGACAGTTCATCTTTCCACTTAACTTTTTTACTTACCATCCGATGAAACTTTAATAAAGTACAAAGGCAGGTCAATACTCCCACAACTGAATGTTGTGCATCTGTGTAACCAAGAAACACATCACACCCCTCGGAAAACAACCTGTAAAGTGCCTCAGACATAAACTTTCTTCGGCTGCTTACCTGAGTACGCTCCTGTTGGCCAGATTCAATGTAACACAAAACGCTACTGGTGTTTCAAAAGGGATCTGTCACCTTGCCAGACATTGAAGCGGTTGCAAAAAGAGCAGAGGCACTTCCAAGTTTGCACAGAGGATTCTGAAAGCCTCAATTCAGTTTGACTTGGATAGTGCACCCTACATCTCATCAGTTACCCAGTACATTTTGCCTTCCTGAGTTATTAGCACTGCCTCGATCCCTTCACCAAGTGATCCCTATAGCTAACAGAGTCAAAAGAGTCGGTCAGAGGGGAATGCACCAGTATCCCCCAGTTGCTAGGAAACAAGCAGGGATCCTGACCTGAATTCTTAGCAGAGGCTGATGTTGCTCAGGAAGCTTAGCTGGGTCCTTCCTGGGAAGGCAGGGACATGCTGAAAAGTTACTCCTGGCTTTGCAAAGGCCACTGCATAGCACTACCCAAGACAGAGCAACAGTAGCTGAGCTGCTTACACAACAACAAAGCACCTCTTGTGAAAACAGAAAGTGCACAGGTGAAAATGGATGGAGAATTTTCTGTTCTTCATGTCAATGAAACTTGGAAGTTTTAACCTCAAAACAAGATCTTTGTATTTTAAAATTGGTCATTAGATAAAGCAGAAGAAACCACCTATCACATGTACAGTTTCAGCATTAACAAATACAATAACAGCATTCAACACATCAAAAGCAAGAAAATTAAAGTTACTCCAGATGCATAATCTAAACCCAAACTTGTAATACAAAACCAGAGAAGCAAATCAGGAAAGTTAAGGATGACAAAAGAACTCTATGTTTTCCAACCTTTTAAATATTTCAGGTTACTGCCATGCCATTGGATTAATGACTCTGTTTAGCTTTCAACCTCTCCAGCATGTATTTTCTAAAAGATGAAAAGGGGCTGAACTACACCTGAACAACTAAGGTGCTTCTGAGTCCCTTGGATGTGGTATGCCTGACACTAGCTAACCTGTATAGTGGAAATAATAACTCCTCGAATGCAGCACAATATAAAAGTCTCTCACAGACCTGATTATCTGAAAAAAAATGCCTGTTTGCTTTCTACTGACTCCAAGGAATATCCATCCCCTTGCAAACTTGGCAAGAATGTGATGCTGCACACATCATGGTTCTCATAGGTTGGAGGCGCCAGTGAAGTCCAGAGGGACGAGGGTAAGGGCAACATACACAAGTGTCTCAGCAGAAATGCCAGACCATCCCAGTTGTGCAGTGGTACACCTAATGCTTACTCCTGGTGCGTGTAGTGTACTCCTGGAAAACCTCTCCTTTTGTTATAATGTACAGCAGGTCCAGTGGTCCAATACAGCCACATTTGGTGCTTGACTGGCATCCAGAAACAGTCTCTTACCTATGCTTGAAATATCTGCCTGCTCCTTAAATGTCTGTATTTACCCAGGGCATCAGTCTCTCCCTCCAACAATTACAACTGCCCAAAGGCAGATGAGTATTATGGTGCTTCAAGCACCTTTTTGAACAACAGCCACAGCCTATCATGTTGATAGGAAAATACAGTACTTTTGTTCATCTGCCTTCTCTCACCTGTTTGCAGAAATATGAGGAGTTCAGAGTTAGGTTCTATCCTAATAGCACTTCAATTTCCAGACTAACTAGTTTCTGCATGCCATGATCTGAGGAACAGAAAAGCTGAATAAATTCAGGTATTAAAGAGTCACAAAAAGTCTTTTTAGGTAATCAAGTGACATTTGGAGGAAACAAACTGCAAATTTGAGATGTTAAATATATACTCATCTGCTGCTAAAGAAAAGCTGATCACATGACAGAACACTGAGTGCAAGTCAGAAATCATACCTCTGTGCAGGATGACTGTATGGTAAGTAGCGCAGGTATTCTGAAACTACTTTCTTTATGAAAGGCCATCTTAAAGATGTCATCACCAGAAGGGAAAATGGTACAGAGAACATACTTATAGAAACATCTGTATTTCAGATAGTGCTAAATCCCTTTTTTTACTATAGATTCTTTTTCTGCAAATTAGAGTGGAGAGGATGTCACTTCAGTGCTTCTTATGTATTTTTCTAAATGGCAGAATAGAATAGAATAGAATAGAATAGAATAGAATAGAATAGAATAGAATAGAATAGAATAGAATAGACCAGACCAGGTTGGAAGAGACCTTCAAGATCATCTCGTCCAACCCATCAACCAATCCAACCCACCTAATCAACTAAACCGTGGCACCAAGCACCCCATCAAGTCTCCTCCTGAACACCTCCAATGACGGTGACTCCACCACCTCCCAGGGCAGCCCATTCCAATGGCAAATCACTCTCTCTGTGTAGAACTTCTTCCTAACATCCAGCCTAAACCTCCCCTGGTACTGCTTGAGACTGTGTCCTCTTGTTCTGGTACTGGCTGCCTGGCAGAAGAGACCAACCCCTGCCTGTCTACAACCTCCCTTCAGGTAGCTGTAGAGAGCAATAAGGTCACCCCTGAGTCTCCTCTTCTCCAGGCTAAGCAACCCCAGCTCCCTCAGCCTCTCCTCATAGGGCTTGTCTTCCAAACCCCTCACCAACTTCGTTGCCCTTCTCTGGACAGCAATGCAACAAGCTGGCACTAAGTAACAAAAATTAGAGAAAATTAAGGAAGCTTGACAAAATGAGAGGTGTAGCAAATACAAGCTTTTAATAATGAAGCCCTTAATAGAGGCAAATAGAAATTTAGAGACACAGGTATGGAAGAGTTGAGAAGAAACCGAGAATTGCTGAACCTGAAAGAGGGAAAGGGAAAGCCTTTCAGGGACAAAAATTTCACATGTGAAAGGAGAGTAGGAAGATGAAAAAAATACTTCTGGATTTTTCTCTAGACAGAC
The DNA here is from genome assembly GCA_015227895.2 of Colaptes auratus. Taxonomy (NCBI): domain Eukaryota; kingdom Metazoa; phylum Chordata; class Aves; order Piciformes; family Picidae; genus Colaptes; species Colaptes auratus. The sequence continues at coordinate 13,444 of JAAWVA010000098.1, forward strand.
TGAAGGACATTTACCAGGACTGCCATGTAAGTAGAGAACCATGGGAGATACTTGATGATGAAGACAGTGTTTCAGCTGGGTGCCAGAATCTCCTGGCCACAGATGAGCAAATCCCTTAGTCAGTGATTTGTCATTGACGCTCTTGGCAAAGTTGCCAACTGTCATACAGCCACTAATTTTTTTGATTGTTTAAAAGCACAACCAGAATGGGAAGTTTTGGGACTCATGAAAAGTTTTAAACTTCTACCCTGCAGAAAAGGGAGTGTGAGTGGTACATGGAACAGAGTGCTAACAGGCAATGAAACAATAAGAACGGCAAAACAATAAATCAGTTTTATATAAGAATGAGCAAAAAGACACAGATGGGAACAATGCTGCTGGAAATGCTGATTCAAGGGAGAGCCCAAACTGGGCACTTTTCCTCCCTCTTAGCATTTTCTTTGATGATGTTTTGAAGAGCAAGAACAGGTGAGCAGTAGAACAAATCTGGGTGGGGTACAAAAAAGCCGTTCCATAGTGTTAAAAATAACCTGTACCTTTTTCCTATGTCTAAACTGGCAGAACTCCACTAGCTTCATTTTATGCCAGCTTAAAATCTGTGCAAATGCACTGAGTATGAAGTAGGCAGCAGTTCCTCTTACATGCTTCACTTTGCCTGTGGGCAGCTTTCAGCAAGTGTATTCCAGGGGAAGATACCTGATGAAGGATTTAATCTTCTTGATGACTACAGAGGATGCTAAAGTACCTAACTGCCCAAACACATCTTGCAACAAAATTCATTGTTAAAATTTGCTTTACTCAGCTATGCACTTTTATGGCCATGTAAAACAGTTCAAAATTGCCTGACTTGAAACACTGCAAGTGAAACAATGCTGTCCAAATCTCTCTGCAAGGGTATAGCTTTACAGTAATTGAGATAGTACGTAATCTGGTCACATCTCCACATACATCAGTAATACAGTACCGAGAAATGTCCTAGTTGTTCAGATGCAGAAGAAGCCGTGTGAGGCATTGATTCATGCTGATGAATTGTAACCAAGCAACACTGCCAGCATCCCTCCAGTCCATTGTTCATCTGAGCTGAGGAGAACAGCAGTAGAACAGCACTGAAAACCTGCCAAACTCCAACTTCCCCAATTAAAGGATACTATCTCTTACACTATATATAGAAATTCCTTAACCAAAATTTAACAGAAACAAAATGTTATTTGTCTCTTGGTAAAAAGAAAATTACATGCCTGAAGGCAGCAAACTAATTTATCTGTCCACAACTCTTTTGTAAACAAGCTTTACAAAAGAAACATTTCAAATTTACTTTACACGAAGTGCAGGACAATGAATTATTCATCTGAGCAGAAGGACAGAAATACTGCCTTTTTGTTAGCCTGGCTATTAGATCATGAGGGAAACTAAAGACAACTTTCTCAGATACAATAACTAATCAGTAACAACACAGCTGAGACAAAAAAGAAATAGATACTTGAAAATCAGGTTCAGTGAGAGCTGGCAACTATTTTCCACGTAAGTGTCTGAAACTGACAGTTAAAAAACAAAATATAGCTACTACACCGTCATTGACATGAACCTTATTATGAACAGAGGTATTAAAAATATGGTACAATACTGAGATTTTTATGTTATTGCAGCTAAGTTAATGCCACAGGCCTGGACACCAGGAACAAAATTCAGTGTCTAATGAACCACCATTGTTCTTGATGGCAATAAGAGGATAACACAGTCTGCCAATAAAACTGTCGAATTTTCAGAAAGTGACACAGTACCCCCCTTTTACCAGAAAATAGATCTCACGTATAAGTTAAGAATAAGATAGAGAATCAACTTGTGCTTATAATGTAATGGACAGGCTAGCAGCTGTGTGCATTTCTCAGAGAATAAAACCCTAAGCACTGACCCGTAAAACATAAATAGTAATAACATCTGCTAGACTTCTGAGCTCTGAAATCACATTCCCTGAGAGCAAGTTGCCAAAAGAAAAGCTGAGCACTTACATAAGATACCATTTCCTTTTTCAATGATCTGTGCTTCTCTTTTGAAACTTTGCTTAAAGCACAAGTGCAAAACCACATACATCTCTACTCTCTGGGAATAAAAATAGCAGGGCAAAATAACAGACCCCCATGGCATTGGCAATAAAAACAGATTTAGGAATGCCTTTCAGAATTTGGGATATATTAGATCACCCTCTTTGCTTACTCTCCACTTTTCCTTTTAGTCCTTTACTACAATCTAGATTCCTATATATGGTCTTCTCAGCCTCAGGGGGATCAAGCAGTCCTGTATTCACTGTTCTACATGAAGTATCATCAGGATCTCATACAGGCAGAAACACTGCTGCTTCTTATATTCTCTTGACTTTGCAGTCTAGAGCCTCTCTCCTAAGTCCTTGCCACTGCCAAAGGTTTTGATGCTCCACAGAACTCATTACAGGGTCAAAGTCTGCTCTTCCATGGCATGAGATCCCAGAAACTTCCTCTCAGCTGAGAGCAGATACTCAAAGCAGAACTTGCTCTCATCTTTTTCTTTTCCCCTCATACAGTTTGCCAGATGGCTTTATTTAATGTCTATTCCCTGGATTGACTCTTAGATTTATTTTTTCCCTCTCCACTTGCCATCTGCTGGTCCAAACAGCTAAATGCTACACTTTGCAATCTCACAGCATTGATTCATTTTTGCTGTCTACTTGGCATCCAAAATAGTATGCAGGCAGACAGGCAGGTCTGGGCAAGGCCTTGCTCCACCAACAGGAATTTTGTTCTTGTACCTCTGAGAGCCATTACCTCAGGAGCAAACCTGGAAAAGAGAATAATGCACAAAGCCAGAGTGAAAGAGAAGTACTGAGAGGAATTGAATCAATGGTCTGTGTTGCTGCTATTGCCTGGAAGCAGGATTTGCTGCCCCAGGAATTGGTGTTGTGTGGCCTTGTACAAAGAGAAGACATCATGTTGTGCAGCAGCTAATAGAAGAAAATTACAAGTGCGCTTCCAAAAGAAAAAAACGCTGTGTGGAAAAAAAACAAACTTGACTTATATTCTCCAAATTGCTTTCCAGGGGCATTGGGTACCATCCTGTGCTTTTCAGTGACAACGTATGTGATATCTGATGGAATAACTAATGTGAACATGGGCATAACTATATCCATGCCCTGCAGGGTACCCCACCTAGACAGCACTCAGTAGGAGAGGGAAAGGCAAGTGACCACTAGACAGCCCAGAGCTCTAGCAGCCAGGACAGAGGCCTGTGAAACTGAAGCAGCAGCTGGCTGGGAAGGGGCTGAGGAAGAGGACAAATGGCCACAGAATGAGGAGGAAGGGAAAGAGTGCCAAAAGGTCTTGCCATGACTCCATTTGAATGCCTAACAGCAAGGAATTACTGAGCTGCCCACCCATTCTGTTACCTTAAACTGAGACCTTTTTAGAGATGATTTTGTCTCTTGAGTGTTTGCACAGAAATGACAATCGGATACCTGGTTGTCACCATGAATGGAAGGATAAACATTCAGTGACAAGTTATGAAATGTTTGTGGTAGTTTTAGGCTATGCCTTTAAAATTTAGCTGCAGATTTGAGCAGAAAAGTAGAAAAATATAAATAAATCACTACTGGGTGTAAAAAGGAAAACCAAAAGATTATTCTAAACAAATTCATTGGAAAAATGTCTGGGATAAGAGGAGCTGTATCACAACAATTCTTCACATTCCCATTTCCTTTTATTTTCTCTCCTGATCTTGGCTGTTTTGCTTCACTCAGGAGAAGATAACATGCTTTTGGCTGGCCTTGGGATAAGTCTAACCGACTGCTTTTTCTCTCTCAACTCCTCTCTCTCAGGACAGGAGGGTTTGGGGGGGGGCAGTGGAACGGCTTCCTGGGTCTTTTGACTGGGGAGGGGGTTTCGTGTTGTTTGCTAACTGTAGCAAACAGTAAATATCTGTACGATATTGTAAATACAGTATATTTTGTACATACATCTGAAGCTGCACCAGGGGAAGTTTAGGCTTGAGGTGAGAAGAAAGCTCTTCACCGAGAGAGTCATTCGCCATTGGAATGGGCTGCCCGGGGAGGTGGTGAAGTCACCCTGGAGGTGTTCGAGTGGGGATTGGACATGGCACTTGGTGCCATGGTCTAGTCATGGGGTCTGTGGTAACGGGTTGGACTTGATGATCTTTGAGGTCTCTTCCAACCTTGGTGATACTGTGATATTCATGCATTCCATTGTAGAGTGCATTTTTAGCTTGTAAATACAGCTTCATCTGCTTCTAACTGAGTTGGTCTGGCTAAAGTTAATGCTGGGGGAACTTCAACCCACCACAATGTTACGTCTGCTCAAGAAGGCAGAACAACCAGCCAAAACCAATGTGTCACAGAAATGTGTAAAACAGCACCAGATCCAGCACCGTGCCTGGGCTATATTTGAAAGCTGCACTGGTACAGATGTTAGTAGGTGTACTAAATAATTGACAGGAAGACTGTACCGCCACTCTGCATATCCATGGTAACCAACAGAGGATCTCGTGGGGAAAGGAGTACTGAGCTGGGGAACAAAAGAGCTTTAGTCTTTCCCCCTTTGCATTAGTGCTAAACAGCATTCAGTATAGAGAGATTATTTAGGTTGGAGCCATGTTCACCTGCAGATAACAGTGACAAGGAAAAAGAACAACAGGGCTCATCAGCATCTTCAGTTCTTAGAGGGCCAGTCTAGCTTGCACCATGGTCCATGTCTCTGCATGTCCACGTGAGATGAAGCTGATACAAACACACCCCGGCCATATTATAGACAAACCATTATACTGTACATAACATAGTAAAGCCCCCAAGATACACACTGGTCGGTTGGGGCATGCAAGCCAAAGAAAGGAACAATGAGCTGTTACCTGTTATGCAGCTACCAGTCTACAGCATTACAGTTCATTTCTCTTTGTGTATATGAGTATGTTCTGGATACATTTACGATTATGCATTCTAGGCAAGGTTTGACAATCTGCAGTATCAATGTGATCCCCATCCACAAGAAGGGCCGGATGGAGGAACCTGGAAACTACAGGTCTATCAGCCTGACCTCAGTGCCAGGCAAGATTATGGAGCAGATCATCTTGGGGGCAATCACAGTACACCTGCAGGATGGCCAAGGGATCAGACCTTGCCAACACAGATTTAGGAGGGGCAGATCCTGCCTGACCAACCTGATCTCCTACGATCAGGTGACCCACCTGGTGGATGTGGGAAAGGCTGTGGATGTAGTCTACCTGAACTTCAGCAAGGCCTTTGATACCATCCCCCACAGCAAACTCCTGGCCAAGCTGTCAGCCTGTGGCTTGGACAGCAGCACTCTGCACTGGGTTAAGGACTGGCTGGAGGGCCAAGCCCAGAGAGTGATGATGAATGGTGCTACTGTCAGCTGGCAGCCAGTCACTAGAGGTGTACCCAGGGATCAGTGTTGGGCCCAATCCAGTTTAATATCTTTATTGATAATCTGGATGAGGAGATAGAGTCCACCATTAGTAAGTTTGCAGACAACATGAAGTTCAGGACAGGTGTTGATCTGTTAGACGGTAGGAGGGCTCTGCAGAGGGACCTTGACAGGCTGGATAGATGGGCAGGGTCCAACAGGATGGCATTTAACAAGTCCAAGTGCTAGGTTCTGCACTTTGGGCACAACAACCCCATGCAGCACTACAGGCTGGGGATGGAGTGGCTGGAGAGCAGTGTCTTGGGTTACACCCATCCTGGGGGCAGGCTGCAAGAGCCCTGCTTCCCCAGGGGACAAAAGAAACCTGATCAAGATGAACAAAGAGGGATGTGATTTCCCCCTCCCAGGAGGGGGGTGGGGCTGTGTCAAAGGTGGTCAATTCCACTTCCCCTTCCTGTACAGCAAGCCTAAAAAAAGGAAGACAGTACAGCCATTTTCCCTTTTTGCTCCTGCCTCACCTATTCAAAAGGACAATGGCTGCTGCTAGCCTCCTGGTTCTGCCACGTGGTCAGGCCTGATCTTCTCCTTGCCACATCCATGCTTCTCTAAAGGGCTGAAATTCAAGGGAGATACAAGGCCATCCAAATTTGGTTTTGTATATTCTCCTATTCATCCTTATTCCTTACCCTTGTAAATCCTCCCGTTACTGCTATATATATATATATTTGTTAACAAATTTACTTCTCCTACTTCCAAACAACTCCAGATTATTTTTTGGTAGATTTACCTCCAGTCTCTTCAGGGGTGGGGGGAGGAATTCTCAGGGTTTTTTTGCTACCATCAACTCAATTTAAGAGAGACATTGAAATACTTGAATGTGTCCAGAGAAGGGCAATGAGGCTGGGGAGAGGTCTCAAGCACAAGCCCTGTGAGGAGAGGTTGAGGGACCTGGGGCCTGGAGAGGAGGAGGCTCAGGGAAGACCTTACTGCTCTCTACAACTACCTGAAAGGAGGCTGTTGGCAGGTGGGGGTTGGTCTCTTCTCCCAGGCAACCACTGACAGAACAGGAGGACAGTCTCAAGCTGCACCAGGGTAGGTTTAAGCTTGAGGTGAGGAGAAAGTTCTTCACATAAAGAGTAATTGGCCAGTGGAATGGACTGCCCAGGGAGATGGTGTAGTCACCATCCCTGAAGGTGTTCAAAAAAAGACTGAATGTGGCACTTGGAGCCATTATTTAGTTGTCATGAGGTATTGGGTATTAGGTAATACATTGGACTTGATGATCTCTGAGGTCTTTTGCAACCTGGTTGATTCTGTGATTCTGTGATCTTAGAACTATTCACAAAAATTCTATTACTGTCCAAGCACAATGTCCAGTGAAAGAACGATCTATTGCCTAAGGAATTAAATGACCAGAATCTCCATGCAATGCACAGGGATACCAGTCTCCTCCTGTATGTGCCTACTGAATTACTCTAATGATCCAAAGGGCAACTCCTTGGGATCCTGCTCCTCTGTGTACCCCAAATGACCCTCGCAGAGCCTCCAACTCTCTCCATTTCCTTCCACTTACCACTGGGGCGTGAAGCAGCATTGAGGCCAACACTGAGCTGAGGCCATGAGACTGGCTGCTGGGTACCTGCATGCTAAGCTGCTGGGCAGGAAGTCAAGGAGAACAAAAGAAATAGATATCATCTGTGCTCTTGCTGTATGTAACCTCTGAAGCAGCAGGATGAAAAATAATTACAAGTAACTGTAATAATCTTTTCTTAGTCTCCTGTCCCTGCCACCAATTTCAGTTTATTCCATTTGCAAGTCTGATGTCTCTCTGCACATGGTTCATTTCTATGGCTCATTTCTGGTGCAGGTTCTCCCTGAAGGAATGAAGCTGTAACACATTCAAATAGCCATCTGAACATTCAGATAGGTGCAGAAAAGCTCCTTCTTTTAAATACATCTTTTGTTTCCATGATATACTACCTACAGGAAATTTTTTTTTAAGTCTCTCCTAAAATACATTGGGTATGGTCCTGTTATGAAACATTGTATGATTTCGTAACCATACAGAAGAGCATACTATTTTCCTAATCTGGAATACATTTCTAAATTCTACAGTGCCTTTAAGAAAATGGGGTTTATGTACCTCTATTTCATCAGTGACATACAAGCTCAGGGAAAATAGTTATTTTCTATCTTGGAACTGACAATTGTATGTAAACAGCTTATGCTTTCACTTTTACAGCTACATCGAATCAGTACTGATTTATGCAGCTCCCAATATCTTCATTTCTTGATTAACTTCTCTTTGGGCTTTCACTATAAGCTACTGATATTTTTCTAGAGATAAAGTAACAGCAAAACTTGTATTAATTTCCTTCACCATATTCAGCTGCTTGTAACTTTGGCAGGTGGTGTATCTTTTAGGTCTTTAAGTGTGAGGGCAAAAGAGTAAAAAGGTCATGATGGTATAACCGAAGTCCACCACATGTGCACAAGTCAGGTTATGGCTGCACAATGGACCTTGGTTCTGACACACAAGCTTGTGCTTTGACTCAGCAAAGTAAATAACACTCCTTTCAAGCAGTCTGCACAAAGCTGTCAGGGTGTTCTGGTTTAACACACAGCATGTTATCAGACATTAGAATTCCAACATAATTAATTAAAACATTTTTTAAAATGAAGTGTTTTCCCCTGGTATTTGACAATATGCTGTTCCTAAGCAAAGTGGCTAAGTGTTTAATAAACATCAGGAAGGCTACCTAAAATCTGAAATTCATTTTGATTAAGAATCTTCTCATCTAAGTAGACCACTTGCATGCTCCTACACTTGCTTTTGCTTCTTTACCCTAATGTACTGAAGGAGATCTTGTCTCCAGATCACTACGTGCTGTACAGACCTGTTGTGGAATATTACATTTTAATGGCACACCACCAGACTCTTGGGCTCAGCTAACACAAGCTCTCAGCTGTAGTGTAAACCTGGTAGCAAAGTAAACAGAGTTAGGATGGTACTGAGTGCTAACACAAATTCCAGCCTACCTCCATCCTGAAGAGTGGATGGAGAAAATAAAATGGTGGAATCACTTATAAATATTATGATGAAAACTGTATGCTGGTCACTTTTATTTTGTGTTAGGCTTCAGAAATAGAGGCTATTAAAATAACAACTAGGTCAGATAAGAAATGCTAATAGGAGATGAGGCTTTATATTGTGAAGATACAGCTAGCAAAATTTAGTGCTGTAGGAGCAGATGTGGCTGCAGAAACAATGATACACTTTTCAGCAGAGTTTCCAAGGTTGTTTTGTGGAGATAAAACCAGGAAGTCTCTGCTGCAAGTTCCTACCACCACCACCACCCACCTATCCAAAGTCCCCATGAGTCCAACAGGCAGGTTCATGCTCTGATGTACCTATTTGCATGCATGGTCCTCTTTTATAACCCAGGTTATTGTGACAGAGCTACAGCTTGTGGCTGTCTTTCAGAATAAGATTGCAAAGCAGCTGAGATAGTTGTTCAACCAGGTAGTTGAAGCAACATGAATAAAAATTGTAGAGTAAGCTTTAAAGGTTACGGTCTAATTGCCAGTAACTCCATTTTTTCATTTTCACTAGGAAATTTGCTGCATCAGGCTCACTGAAAGAGCTGAAGAGAAAATTTCTGCAACATTTCAACAAAACTGACTAAAAATCTTTTGTGTACAGGACAAACAATTTACAGTGCTCTCTGCTCACAAGAGTCATTTAGCATCAGGTTCACAGGACCAGCTTTTATTAAAACAATCCTCTCACCATGAGAAAGGTTGCAGAAACAACATCTTTACTCTAGAGCAGATAGCACTTCCTTAAAGCACTCCATTAGAGTCCAAATACAAACCCTCACATGCTTGTGCTAACAGTGTTGAGTTACACAAGAGACAGTAAACAGCTGAAAGAGCATAACTTTGTCAAAACAGCAGGTCGGCTAGCACTATCCTTCCATATACTGCAGACTCACTGCAAATGCCAGAGTCATCTTCCACTGTTGAATTTCAAGCTAAAAGTCAACAGGAAAATTAATAACCCAACCTATTGTTGTGACTGAGTTAAACATTACTGAAGCAATGGCTACAATTCTGAGCAAGCGTACAATGTGACAGAGCTTCTTTGTCCAGAAAGATATTGAAACAACAGAACCACCATCAATAGAGGCATGGCAAACCCAAAGAAGCAACTGATGTTGTGGACCAAAGGAGATGGTCCTTGAGACTGCTATCACGAATGCATGTATTTGTATGGCAGACAGGTTTCTGTGGGGGTAGAGAGAAGGAAGAAGAGAGGGAGGGAGACTGGAAAGGAGGGTAGGGAACTCTGAGAAAAAGTGGGAATAGCTGTTGAAAAAACTTCCCTGAAAATACCTAATGATAGAGCACCATTCTACTGGTGGCAGAACAAAGTATGGGTGATGCTCAGAGAAGCCTCTCTCCTCTTAGCTGAATCCTACTTCATCTATGGAACTGAGGTTTGGGTTGAGTTTTCTAATTAGCATGATTGGATCTGGTTTCACCACCAAATTAACATTAGCTGAAACTAAATTTGTTATTTTAGAAAGTCAGAAATATTTTTAAATTATCTGGCTTTGACCTAAGTTTGACAGCCTGAATTCAAGTGACTCCAGCGTCACAACCCCAGATCTGACCTTGAAGCAGTTCCTCATTCTGTCTTGCCTGCGCATGGTTTTATTCATACACATTACTCTGTGTTCTCTATGTACTCTCTGTGTTTTGCCTGTGCAAAAGCAGAAGCAGCAGCAGAAGATCCACTTTCAGGAGGGTTTTGTTGATGTCTTTCAGAGCTGTGTCAAAAATTAGTAACGGCAAACCTGTCAAAAGCAGCTAGTGAGATTGTTCCACAGACACAAGGTCACAGACAGGACAGCTACACACTTCACCAACCAGCAGGACTCAACAGCAGAAGCTGTGTTTTGCAGCCCAGCTTACCAGACCACCACCAGCTTACCTTCACACCATCATAGCATTCAACATGGTGCTCCTTTAGACATGTAAACAGGGGAAATAGGTACCTGTGAAATTCTGTCCAGCAGAGAGAAGAGCAGATTTCCTGAAGTCTCTTAGTATTCAGGTGATTATAGTATGTGCCACAGTTGTTTCAGAGAAGCATGAAACTCATGAGGAGAACATGAGTTCACAATATATGCTTGTCTACAAGCATGTAACACAGATTGGAACTGACATTTAAGATGACCCACACCCTATATAAGCCTCACAAAAACTGCCTAGTTATTCACTTTTTCAGCTTGGCAAACTAAGCCTCCATACTCAGTGTCAAGCTAAAACATTTGTTAAAATAATTCTTGGCTTCCTTCCATTTCAAACAATTTCATCGGGTGGATAGTTCGACTCATTTTTGACTGAAGCAAACAGAAGTAGAGAGGTAGAAAAATAGAGGTATAGAAGCCATCACTAGCTAGAATACAATTTTTCTGTACACCTTTTCCTTCCACATAAGGATGATGCAAAGTTTCAGCTATTTCTGAGGTCACTATCTCCAATTAAGAGTAACACATGAGCTTTAAACAAATCAGACAACCGTGGAACAATTTTAATCCCTGAATGAATAAATCCCTTGGGGGACCTGACTTCAGAGAAATCAATGGACAATTCTATTAAGCCTTAATAGCAAATAAGGCACAATCTGGCTTCTACAATGAACCTCAAGGCCACAAATCCTGTCATAAGAATTTATTCGTGCTATCAGTCATCAGTGTCCAGAGCCTGATTATACCTAGAATGTCTCCTGCTCACAGCAGCTGTTGAAAGAGCACTGTGCTTGATCATCTTTGGGTTAGGGGATATAATCTTATGGGGGAACACAGGACAGTAATAAGCATTAACTGTGTGAATACTTTTTTGTTTCTGTGAAGTCTCTACCCTTATCAGCACCCTGCTGCCCAGTGACCTTATCTCTAGCTCTGAAGTGTTAACAGAAGTGTCAGCTGTGGCAGTGAGAAGCTCAGCATTTGCTCTCACAGCCTTTCACAGCAACATATAAATGACCTCTTCTGCCCTACAGACTGGAAGTGCTCTAACTGTGGGATCAAACACAATTCATTCATTCCGTGCTAGAAAAATACACCATAGACTGGTGCAGAAGATTGAACTGTCCTTTAAAAGGAGATATCAAAATAGAAGAGGCAATTTCAACCCTCCCCCTCAATACAACTCAACGCTCACCTACTGACATCTCCCAGGATAAGGAAAAAAATCACTTTGCTTGATATAGTTGATACAGCATAGCCTGTATCTAGGAGCCTCGGGGCTGCATCTGTTGTAAATTAAATGCTCTGATGACTCTTCTACGGCCTTGGAGCCAATGACAAGGACTGTAACCAGAGCTGTTCTAACAATCCAAGAGGATCAGTGATGATATGAGTCGGGAATATTCAGTAGTATAGATGCATCTCCCTTATCCCAGAGCTACCCAAACTCCAATGATGGTGACTCCACCACCTCCCTGGGCAGACCATTGCAATGGGCAATCACTCTTTCTGTATAGAACTTCCTCCTAACATCCAGTCTAAACGTCCCCTGGTGCAGCCTGAGACTGTGTCCTCTTGTTCTGGTGTTGCCTGCCTGGGAAAAGAGACCAACCTCTGCCTGGCCACAATCACCCTTCAGGTAGTTGTAGAGAGCAATAAGGTCACCCCTCAGTCTCCTCTTCTCCAGGCTAAGCAACCCCAGCTCCCTCAGCCTCTCCTCATAGGGCTTGTCTTCCAAACCCCTCACCAACTTTGTTGCCAAACCAACTTTGCTGTCTTCCAAACCCCTCACCAATTTAGTTGGGCATTCTGTCAAAGGCTTCTTGTGGAAGTAATTAAAAAAGGGAACCTGAGCTCATTAGAAAGAACAAATAATTTTCACAGTGAAACTTCTTTTCCCCACCCCCCAGCATCTTTTTACTGATGCATGTTATCCAGAACTCTGTAATTTGCACAATAATTTGAAACACCAGTATAGAGCTATCACCTCACTTAAAGTAGTAAAGAATCACAACAGTATTTGTCACTTGGTTCAGCAGCAATTAGGTAAGCTGGCTTTACAGTCTGCAGCATACTTTCTTCCAACCTTTACCTAACAGAAAGATGTGGGGAAAAAAAGGCTATAACATAAAAAAAAAAAAATCACATATATTGTTTGCCATGGCTCTCATTATTTAAAAACAAATAATTTTTGAGGAAGTACATATTTGAAGCAAATATTTCAGAGCAGAAAACTAGACAATAGATTAAAATATTTTCCTATAAAGCAGGTTGTTTAGGAACAAGAAACCCATGAACAAGTCTATGACCTCACTTTGATAATGTGGGGCTGGCTGAGTGATATTTGGGACACGAAAGGAAGGGCACCTGTGCACTGCCAAAAGGGCCTGAGATCTTTTCCTGAGCTGTGGAGAATGAAAACCCAAACCTTGGTTTTGCTATAAATCAATTAGCACACTAGGAGAAAATGGCAGTACACACTAAAACAAGGTAATACATCACATTAACTGTTCTCACAAACCATAATGGTAAGTAGGAGGGACAGAAGTAAAAAATGCTATCCTCCTTATTGTAAAAAGGACCATCTACTTCCAAAATTAACATGGATGTATTCATGTTTGGCAGTTCCATATTCACAAACTGTTGATCACAGCTCTCAAAAAAACCCTAACCCCCCCCCCCCAACAACAAAATAATCAGTCTTTAGAGTCCATCTATCTTCACTGTGCCAAAGACACTAGCCACGTAGGAAAATTCATAACAATTTAGTGAAATACACTACTTTGTCTTTCATAAAAAGATCCTTTTTAAAATCCTAGGAGAATAGTGCTGATGAGAATAGCTTTTTATTTTTCATGCTTAGATTATGTGCCAGTGTAGCAAAATTCAGCTATCACCACTGGCCTGAATAAACCAAGCAAGATACCAAGAAAGAGGATCTCTGCAACCCTGCATGTTCATCCATGCTTATAAAATTGAGAACACACAATATTTAAGAGACTGATTGTTTTAACTGTTTGCTTAAACAGTGATCAACTATGACAAGTTTCTCATCTGCTCTTTTTGATTCACACTCCTTTGTATGTTCATTCATAATACACTACTGAAGGAACTAAGGACTGAACTCTGGCTAAAGACATCACGTAAACTATTTTATTATGATCCTGCCACCTATAGTCTTTCTGAACACCGCACTACCCCTGCACAATTTTGACTTTCATTTAAATTAAATCAAATTAAATTATACAAAACTGGGAAAAGTGGCTGACACACTGGAAGGCTGTGCTGCCATCCACTGAGACCAGGACAGACTGGACAGCAGCACAAATATGAACCTAATGAAGTTCAACAAGGATAAGTGTCCAGTTCTGGGCCCCTCAGTTTAGGAAGGATGCTGATGGACTTGCTGGAACATGTCCAGAGAAGGGCTACAAAGTTGGTGAGGGGTTTGGAAGACAAGCCCTATGAGGAGAGGCTGAGGGAGCTGGGGTTGCTTAGCCTGGAGAAGAGGAGACTCAGGGGTGACCTTATTGCTCTCTACAACTACCTGAAGGGAGGTTGTAGACAGGCAGAGGTTGGTCTCTTCTCCCAGACAGCCAGCACCAGAACAAGAAGACTCAGTCTCAGGCTGCACCAGGGGAGGAATATCACTGTGCACCAGTACAGGTTAAGGGGTTGAACTGCTGAAGAGTAGCTCTGCAGAGAAGGACCTTGGAGTCCTGGTTGATAATAAGTTAGCCATGGGACAGCAATGTGCCCTGATGGCCAAGGACAATAGTACATGTGGGTCCATTACCAAGAGTGTGTCCAGCAGGTCAAGGGAGGTTCTCTTCTCCCTCTACTCAGCCCTAGTTAGACCACATCTGCAATATTGTGCACAGTTCTGGGCTCTCCAGTTCAAGCAGGACACAGAACTACTGAAGGGAGTTCAACATTGGGCTACGAGGATGATTAGGGGACTGGAGCATCTTTCTTACACGGAAAGATTGAGAGACTTGGGGCTGTTTAGTCTGAAGACAAGAACACTGAGAGGGGGCCTTATCACTGTCTACAAGTATCTGAACAGTGGCTGTCAGGAAGATGAAGCCAGTCTCTTTTCAGTGATACCCAGTGATAGAATAAGAAACAATGGAGGTAAACTCAATCACAGGAAATTCCATCTCAATATGAGAAAGAACTTTTTTTTACTGTGAGGGTGATGGAGCACTGGAAGAGGCAGCCCAGATTGGTTGTGGAGCCTCCTTCTCTAGAGATCTTCAAAACCAACACATTCCTGTGTGACCTGCCCTAAGTGGTCCTGCTTCGCAGAGGGGTTGGACTCAATGATCTCTAGAGGTCTCTTCCAGTCTCTAGCATTCTGCGATTCTGTAAATTACATTGTTTATCCTTTGATAAAACCTTCACTGTCTCCTCCCCCCAAAAGAGGAACATGAAATAAATGTTTGGAGGGACAATCTTTTGTCATCTTTCCTCTGTGCTTCCCAGCCCCAAAGATCTTCCCAGTTTTGCCTGCTCTGATAGTCTCTGAAGACTCTATTGTCAGCAGGTCTGAAAAGAACAGAAGAGTCAATTAAATGCTTACAAAACTATCATGAGTGGCTACTTCCAAACAACAGAGAGCGTGCCTGAGCATGATCAGCCCACAGTGCAGAAGGCAGAGATGGAAACCAAATCTAAAGTTCCTGTGATGCCAGATGGAGAACTCTCACCAAGTACTCCTAGGTATACTCCATTCATGCTCTACTTCTGTACACTGATTAGTACCAGTAAGCAGTGACATTACTTCTCCTCCCAGTGTTTTCCTACACAACAGCTTTTTTTTAGTTAGCATATCCTTAAGTAAAAAATTGATCCCAATGAGACCAGTCTTATGTCTATTTGCTGCAGAGCTATGAAACTGTCAACTCAGTGGGGATGCATTAAGCACTACTAACACAGAAAGCCTGTAACTACAGAAATTAGCAGTCCATTCTTCTAAGAATGGAAGTAATTAGAAGGATAGACAGCAAGTCTATTCCTCCTTAACCTCCAACTTTTCCAAGTACATATGGAAACTCTTGCATGTTTCCATGTTCAGCTGACGCAGAGCAGCCCGTGCTTTTGCCCAAACCCCTAATACCTTGCAAAAAGCTTAGCAATACCGATTCCAGTATTAAGGAAAAAAAGTCACAACTGTGAGATTTCAGGAGTTACTAATTTTGATAGCTTATAGTGCTCTTTTGTCTACATGTGAGTCCTTTAAGTTCTGTGCTATACTGCATTTACAGCTTCTTTCTTCAGTTCTAGAATATTTTCCATTTTAGGAAGGAAAGACATCTAATCAAGTAAGCCCTGTAATTGTGAAACACAGACAGCTGATAACATTGTATTAGATAATGAGTTAGAAGATGAAGCTGTTCCTTTGTTATTCTATTTCTTCTTTAAATAGCAGAGTTGCCAAAGCTGATGTGATAAAAGAAGAATGACACCGAGAAAGAGAAACTGGATAATCTTTCCATCTTTTGGATACAAAGGGATAAAACAGCAACTTGCCTTTCCTGCTCCAGTACTTTCATGAGCTACAGATTTAAAAAAAAAAAAAATCATACTGAGTTTTCCACTTTTCAAGGAGGCAATAAACACCATTTGAAATAAATTTACTTTAAAAAAATAACAATAAACTCCTTTGCTGTTTAACTAAAGCCGAGCTACTGTAGTTTTTTTTATCCATAGAATAAATAAACTGGTTATGGAGACTGTAGCTTAGCAGTGTAAGCAGAAGCACTTTTTATAATTCTGTACTCTCAACTGTCTTGCTTGCCAACTCAGACTTGCACATGGTATCTAAAACCATAAGTGAATCCATAAAAGAAAAAGTTATACTTCGCTACAGTCATGATATTTTCCTTGAAGGATTCTTTTTTAAAGCAACAGACCTCATCAGAAAACCAGCTGGCAGAGGATACCATTGAACGTACCTACCAGCTTATACACACGATGGTTTTCTGTATTCCTGGGGCTCACTGAAGTCTGCTCTGAAGCAGCTGGGAGCATGGAGAACATTGGGCCTGAGAATGCTGAGGAACAAAATGTACTGAAACAAACACCAAAAAAGTCAGTGTCCTGTTTCATCTCATCCTTTCTGAACATCCACAAACAGGCTAAAACACTGTTTCCCCTAAGTAAATATTCTTGTAATTACACTTCATGTGGACTGTTTCAAGGCCACTAAGAGTCAATGGTGACAAACTGCTAAAAAATCCCACTGTCTCCCTTATACCTGTTTTGACAGATATTTCTGTGTCATTGATTTAATTTTCCTCTTGAATTACTTCAAAATTTGCCAGAACTTAACCCACCACCAAAGCACACCATGAAACTTGCTCCCTAGATACATTTCAAACAGGCTCTACAAAAGAAGATACTCCATCTGCTGTTTAAAGGGCTCTAAGACGGTTTTATGTTAGTTTAATTCCTACAACTATAAGATACTAGTGCCAAGAGGGATTTTGTTGGCTGCAGCTGTATGGAGTACAGTAACAAGGAGTAATGGGATTTGCAAGAGGTATGAACACAACAAAATGTTACAATTTACATCAAGATAATGGTTATTTAAGTCTCAGCTTCATTAGAACCATCACTGCTGATTCTTTTTGCAGAAAGATCTACAAATATATTAATGATAACTCTCAGACTGCCATCTGTATTTTCCCAGGTGTTGACAGGCTCAATTGCTTCATTTTGAGCTGCCAAGATTTTTAGTTTCACCCTGTTACAACTCATCAAACAGATGTAGGCATTTTACACTCAGAATTCTACAACACACAATGTCCACACTTTAGAGACATACAGAATTAAAGTACTCCAGAATTAGTATATTGATTACACTGTTCACTGTTATATTTAAAATTTTACAACCTTCCAGTTTAAATGTAATTTGGAGCAGCCAAAACCTTGTCTCTTAAATTGCACTTTGTTTTATCCACATCTACCTGCAAAACGTTCATCTGCTTGAATTAGAAAGATCTTCCTATTAATGACTATGTGTGATGACACACATTTAATGATAATAGCTTACCCTACTTCACATGGGGTGATGGCGAGAAGGTACAGGGGTATGACTTGTGCCAGTATTGCCCGATTCAAAAATATAAACTGAAAAGAATCAATATTATCAAACCAAAAGCTGTAGCCCAAAGCTGAAGAAATATAATTTGCAGGGTGTTCTGCTGACTTTAAGGTGAGTAACAATTCACGTAAATGCTTCAATACAGATAAAATCATCTTCCTAAAGAAACTATTTTGTCTGTGAATGGATGTTTTACAGTAACAAGACGAGTAAATAAACAGTCCCCTTTTGTGACCTCTTTTCTCTTTAGTAATACAGAAACATAAATCAGTAAGAGAAGACTATATATTTAATACCTTAGACATGCCACATTTTAGTGGTTTATGATTGAATATCTGTCTTTCATGTGATTTTTAAGTCTGAGTTTGCAAAGCTGGAAAATGAAGTAGATTTTTCTACTGAGTGTGTTACAATCCATCGTTCTATTGCCTTCCTACAAAGATTTCTGTATTCAAATGGATGTCCTTAAGTACTTTGGACTGATAGAACCAGACACGTTGAGTTTATCAGCACCTACAGTCTCAGAAAGGCACTTCTAGGCATCTGAAAACATTGAGATAAATACACTGTGCAGTGATGGATAAATACTACACTTAATGAACCAAAGCCAATGCTCACTGTTAAGAAGAAAGACCTAAGAGGGTAAAAGAATCAATGAACTATAGCTGTGCAGGACACTGAACAAGAGATTTGTGACACTGGTAAAAACAGACTTAGGAAACATCTTCACTTTCTGCACAATGTGTGCTCTGCAGGGTCCCTGTCCAAAACATGATTTGGTTATAGTGCCCCACTTTAGAGACTTGTGCCAGCAACATGCATCTGTAACCAAGAATGGAACAGCCAGATACTCTGTAAGGCAATGGCCATTTATTAAATCTTCACACAAACACTTGGAGAACTTGTCTCTGTGTCATTAGACATTGATGACTTCATTTTAGTCCTGCTGAATCTGAAATGTAGCTTTGATATCACAAGAAATTTTTGCCTGAGACAGTTCCATTATTTATTTATCTTTTCAGTTCCTCAGTAAAAGTTCAGTGCCAGTTCCTGCTCTTACAGAGCTCTTTCTTTCACTTTGTTACTCTTCCATCATGACTATAAATACTGAATCTGCCAGCCAAGTAACTTACAGCTGTTAATGTCCTGCACAAAGGGAGAGGGAGGATGCCAGTACTGATACATGTGAGCAGAGCCTCTTTGAAAAGAGCTTTGTGGCAGGCAGAAGGAACTCATATTCCTATGCACTACCTTAGAAGCAACACTGCTGCAGCCACTACTATGCAGATTACTTCTCCCCCCCCCGCCCCGAATAACTAGGCTGTATATACTCACAAACACACTTTGTGCTAAAGAAAGTATTTTTAATTAAAAAACACAGTAGAAGTTCACAAGATTGTGAAAGCAAAGTAACAAGATCTTCAACTGTCTATAAACTCTGATGTCTGTACACAGACTAATTATCCATCACTGCAACCACAGAACGGTTCTGCTTCATCACTGGATAAAGCTAAACATACCTGCTCCCTTTCCTTTAATTATAAGCCAGCTCCCACAATAAAACTGCCTTCTTTCAATTATTAAAGAGCAACAAAGCAAGTGCCAGTAATAATGTTACATTTTTTTCCTTCTGTAATCTAATCTTTGCCCTATAGAAAATGCTGATGAGAGCTCACTTCCACTTAAAATTTACATAAAAACCATCCATATCATGTTGCATGGAAAATAATTGGTGCCACATTGTTTATTGGCATGGTGATATGGAGAATGAGAAATTACTCAGATTTAAAAATTATGTACAGCCTTCTATCAGCATCAAACAGGTTTTGATGCATGGTTACTATTTTAGTAACCAAATGCAGGAGAATACACAGCACTGAGTAGAGAACACAATGTTTAACTGAAGAAAAATTTATGAGACAGTACATTAGATTTATAGTGGACAAATAGAACAAGCAAAACTTATCAAAGATCTTGTGCATGTCAACCTGGAATAACAATTTACTTTCAGACAAAGGATGTAATGTATAGTCCACTGCACTCATCTAGATTATATTATTATTGCTTTGGTATTTATATACATATAAAGCCTACGACATGCATGATTTTCTGAAAATCAAATACAACTAAACTTGCTATAAAAAAAAACACACTAGGCTTTTAACTAGTGTGGAAACATGAAAATAATTAGTGTTTGCATTGGCTCCAAAGAGATCTTAAAAGTGGTCTTCTAGTACTTAAAAGGGACCTACATGAAAGTGTAGTGATAGGACAAGGTCTAATGGTTTTAAGTGAGAGAGGGTTGACTTAAGTTAGACATAAAGAAGAAGTTCTTCGCGGTGAGGGTGGTGAGGCATCTGAAGAGGTTGTCTAGAGAAGTGCATGCTCACTCCCTGGAAGTGTTCAAGGCCAGGCTGGGTAGGGGTTTGAGCAGCCTGCTATAGTAGAAGGTGCCCCTGTCTATGGCAGGAGCAGGTGGAACTAAATGATCTTTAAGGTACTGTGGTGGCTTGGGCTGGGTGCCCTCTGCTATGTGGTGTGCTTCCTGTGTCCAGAAGTTCAGCCCAGTGGGCGGACACAGGAAACCAGGTATCTCCTACCATAATCCTCTGCACTGCTATAAAATCTAGCACAGGGTCTGGCATTTCCTCTTTCTTCCCCTCACCGGCACCTGGTAACTGGGGGAGACATCTTCCAGCCTTGGGCCTGGCTAGGCCCAAGGCCAGGGGGATGGGTGGTCTCGGGTCTGGCCAGCTGAGACTAGCCTAGCAGTGGGGGGGGGGGGGGAAGAAGGAGCCCTGAGGGTCTTGGGTGCACCCTCAGGTGGGGATGGGATGCTTCTGGGTCTGCTTTGGGGTTTGTCACTGCTTCTGGTTCTCTGTACACATTCACTCTTTTCTATTTGACCTTTCCATCACTTTTGCAATCCATTTGTCAGAGTTGTTATTTCTGCCCATGGTGGGGAGGGGGTCTGCCTCAACCCATGACAGGTACCTTCCAACCCAAACCATGCTATGATTTTATGAAGTATATTTATTTTTTTCCAGTTAATCACATAGCAAACTGTCAGGATGATGTTTTCAGAACATTTCATAAAATTTCATTGCACTCCTGAAAATTTCATTGCACTCCTTGAATGGATTCCCATATAGTGATCGAAGATCTACTAGTGGCAATTAAAATTGAATACACTAAATATACTATGGACAGTAAAATTTGTCAACAGAAGCTAATGTAATAATGAGAAAATTTTACTCTTGATATTTCAGGTCTCATGTTCAAAAATATATTAAAGAGGGGAAGAAGTCACAACCTTTAAGGGCAATTTCAGGCCATTGGACCAGTCAGTGAGACATATCAAGAATGCGGAAGCCTTTTGGACCAAGAAAACATGCCTGCAAGCTGAACTCGGCCTTCCTGAGGGGTGTTGAGCTGATGGGAGCATGACTTCCTGTTTACCTCAGCCTTCTTAGGGAAGGTGTGGACCCCCTCAGAAAGGAAACAGGTGAACTGGTAACAAGTGACTTGGAGGAGGCTGAGGCTCTCAATGACTTCTTTACCTCTGTCTTCACTGACAAGAGCTCCAGCCACACTCCTGAGATCAGAGAAGACAATGGCAGGGACTGGAAGAAGGAACTGCCCCATTGTGAGTGAAGATGAGGTTTGTGGCCATCTGAAGACCCTGAAAGTGTTCAAGTCCACGGGAACTGATGGAATACACCCGCAGGTGCTGAGGGAACTGGTGGATGAGGTTGCTAAACCTCACTCTATTATATTCTAAAAGTTGTGGCAGTCTGGAGAAGTCCCCACTGACTGGAAAAGGGGAAACATAACCCCATTTTCAACAAGGCAAAAAAGGATGATCCAGGGAACTATACACCAGTCAGTTTCACCCTTGTGCCCGGTAAGATCATGGACCAGATCCTCATGGAAGCACTGCTCAGGCAGAAGAATAACAAAGAAGTGATTGGGTACAATCAGCATGGCTTCACCAAGGGCAAATCCTGCCTGACAAACCTGATGGCCTTCTATAATAAGGTCATACATCAACAGACAAGGGAAGAGCAGCTAACATCATTTATCTGGACCTGAGCAAAGTCTTTGACGCTGTCCCATATGACATCCTGGTCTCCAAGCTGGTGAAGTATGGGTTTGATGGGTGGAGCATGCAGTGGATAAAGAACTGGCTTGACGGCTGCACTCAAAGGGTGGCTGTCAATGGGTCCATGTCCCTGTGGAGGTCAGTGACAAGTGGAGTCCCTCAGGGATCAGTACTGGGACCAGTCTTGTTTAACATCTTTGTTGGCAACATGGACAGTGGCACTGAGCGCACCTTCAGCAAGTTTGCTGATGACACCAAGCTGTGTGGTGCAGCAGACACACTGGAGGGAAGGGATGCCATCCAGAGGGACCTTGACAGGCTGGAGAGTTGGGCCCATGACAACCTCATTAGGTTCAACATGACCAAATGCAAGGTCCTGCATCTGGGTCAGGGAAATCACAGACACCGATATAGGGTGGGCAGTAACCAGCTTGAGAGCAGCCCTGAGGACTTGGGGGACCTGGAGGTGCTGGTGGATGAGAAGCTCAACATGAGCCACCAGTGTGCACTTGCAGCCCAGAAAGCCAATCACATCTTGAACTGCATCAAGAGAAGCACAGCCAGCAGGTCAAGGGAGGTGATTCTCCCTCTCTACTCCGCTCTGGAGTACTCTACTCCTGGAGTACTGCATCCATTTCTGGAGCCCCTATTACAGGAAGGATCTGGATGTGCTGGAGCATGTCCAGAGAAGAGCCACAAGGATGATTAGAGGGCTGGAGCACCTCTTGTATAAGGACAGACTGAAAGAGTTTAGTCTGGAGAAGAGAAGGCTCTGAGAAGACCTTATTGTCGCCTTCCAGCATCTTAAGGGGGCCTACAAGAAAGCTGGTGAGGGACTTTTTAGGGTGTCAGGTAATGATAGGACTAGAAGGAATGGAAAAAAAACTAGAAATGGGTAGATTCAGACTGGATGTTAGGAAGAAGTTCTTCAACCATGAGAGTGGTGAGACACTGGAACAGGTTGCCCTGGGAGGTGGTAGAAGCCTCAACCCTGGAGATTAACGCCAGGCTGGATGTGGCTCTGGGCAACCTGATCTAGTGTGAGGGCTTCCCTGCCCATGGCACGGGGGTTGGAACTAGATGATCCTTGATGTCCCTTCCAGCCCTGACAATTCTGTGATTCTATTATTCTTCACACCTTTGATAAAGCTCAACATGGTGATCGTGAAGGAGCCTTCTGTGTGCACAGAAACTGGTGGCTTCATCTTCCCGTTATGTGCGTTCGGCCTGTTTTGATTCACATTAAGCGTCTCCCTTCACTCTACTCTGAAAAAAACTGACTTCAGGGAACACAAAGGAAAACAAAGCCCGGTGCCGCAGGCGAGCACCGTGGTAGCAGCCACGCTCCCCTCCCCCGCCGGCAGCGGCGACAGCGGGTCCGCCTCGGCCTCGACGCCCACGGCCTGCCAAGAGGGAGCCGTCGTGAGGTGGGAGAGGATCTCGGCGGTCGGTCTAAGGCGAGGGGGCAGCGAGGTGCCCCGTAGGTGGGCGGGCTGCAGATAAACCCCGCAGGTGCCCAGTACTGCTGCGGAGGCAGCGTCCATCTTTGGACACCTGCTGCCGATTGCTGACAAGTTTCCTCACCTCCCGCCGCGCTAGACAGCCAGTAACAAGGGGAGTGGTGCAGCCACCGCAGCCTTCCACCGCCCCTCGGGACTACTTACACGCTGCCAGCGGTGCAGCTGTGTAAGGGATTTCGCACAGCCTTCACTCACCTTGGAACCGCACGAGGCGCGAAGGGGCAACCCTCCGCCACTCACCGCGGCGCAGACAGGAACACTGGCAGCCCGCAGGCCGCAAGAGAACGGTGCCTGCGGCTGGCAGCGCCCGGGAGGCGACGACGAGTGAGTCAGGTGGCACCGGCCCATCCGAGTGCTGACCTACAGCCACTTGCGCACAGACCTACCTCACTCCTCCCCGCCCGGCAGCCACCTGTGCCGGAGGATCCGCCTGCAGCCGCGGGGCCAAAGGCGAGGCACGTCGCTAGGATTGCCCCGGGAGCGGGCGGGCGGGGTGCGGCCCTGAGGTAAAGGACAGGGCAGGCCCGGCCTCCGCTGCGGGACCGGTCCCTGAGGTTAGGAGAGGTGATGAGAAGCGAGCGGACCAGCAATTATGGAAGAGTTAAGTGCATTACTAGAGCTTTCTGTCTTAGTTTTTCCTTTCCCCTTGCCTACCCTAAATATTTTAAGGTAAGCAGTTGGTCATCTCTCGGCCCTTTTTCTCAAGGGAGTTAAAGACTGTTGGAGTTGGCTGAGTAATCATGGTATGCAAGTACATCTGCTAAAAGCAGATCAGACCCGATTTAAAAATCAGTCGAAATACTTCCAGTGGTATATAGAGTGAAAGGCTGCAGCTGAAGCTGCATGCAGCTGTGAATACAGTACATTTGAATATTCAAATAGAGTATTTGAAGCTTAGTTTCCATTCAAGAAGTGAGAAAGGAAGGCTGGAGGAGGTGGCTGGAAGACTTAACAAAAATACTATCAACAGAGTAGTTTCCCACAAAGGCACATATCTATTTCAATAACTTTCAAACTTTGGAGTTCTGGTTTTGGCATGAGCATGTTTTTGTCTCTGAGGAGTTTCTCTGGTGTAAAATCAGTGAATCCAAGGGCAGCAGTTTTGCATAGAAAATACAGGTGTTGTCCAAAACCAAAAGAAGAAACACCACACTACATTGCCTCACAGTGTAAGGTAATGTTACCAATAAAAACGGATTCAAACTCTCTGAGACCAGTTTGAAGGGAGTAAAAAAGGCACTTATTTCAGATTTGGGCAAGCAGGTGGGTCTCCCTGCAAAGTCTGTGTGTGTCAAAGAGGGTCTAGGTACAGTATTTAAAGAACCCATCAATACACATTCATTACTTTTTTGAGAAATCTTTAACATATTCATCAACCTTTCGCAGCTCAAGCTAAAAGCTAATGTATGCAAATGTCTCTCTCACATGCACACTCCCAGCCTCTGACAAAATCTGGGGAAGGGTCTTCACGAAGAATTCCCCTGACTTCCTCCACCTCTGATGCTCCAGTGGTCTTCATCAGTCTGTGTGCTAGTTGACCCGGAGGTTCATGCATGTTCAGAGAGGTATGGATTTATTAGTGAAAGTCTTGATTGTTTAGAAGAGTCTCCATTCTTTCTTATCTTCAAGAAAATTGCTGACTTCAAGAAAATTGCTGACTTCATAATTTCTTACCTTTCCTTCCAGGATTCATCATCTCCTTACCTGAGGTCTCTACAAAGATGGTCTCTCTTTCCAGATGTGTTCTGTGTTATCTTAAAGAAACAAAGGCTAACAAGCTAGTAAATATGGTTTCTCTACTGTGCTCTAGTTGTTTTCATTGACTTATTTCATATTTCTTTATAAAGACTCTTTGTTTCATTATCCTATTTTGTTTTCTATTTACAGTTAAAGTATCAGAATGAATAATGCTCTGGAGCTTGCTGGTGGAGAGCAGAAATGATAATGGAGAAACTGGTGCGTAGTCAGTTTTAGAAATAATTTCAACATTGCTTCTAAAGCAGTTGCTGTGGGTGAAAAAAGTTATGCAATTACCAGTTTTGTTTCTGTTAGGTAGCATTGTTTTAAAAATGTGTATGCTATTCTGACAACACCTATAAAGTATTATAGTCTGCAGAAAAGACATACCCTTGTGTAAAGCAAAACAGAGAAGCACATTGTTTACCTGCTATGTTGTGCTGCAACTCTGACAACAAAGTAGTTTTCTGCTTTGTCTGTTCTATATAATTGGCTTGGGTGTAGGCTGCATTAATGTTTTTAGAAAAGAGAAATGTTTGTTCTTCTCCCACTTCAGGAAAGAAAAACACTGAAAGTACAATGTAGATGAGAAACACAAGCTAGGAAAGTTTATGGTTGGACTTTTGCTTCTGCTGAAATAACTATTAAATTGCTTCATGGATTTTAATAAAAGTCAAATATAGGACAGCCTAGAAAAAAATTGAATTACAATGTATTAGGGAGTCAGGTTAAAAAAAAAATCCATTCCACTGGATGGAAACATTATTTCAGGCTATGTCTTACCCATAATGTTTTAATTATAAACAAACTTCTGTTTTTTTCAAAGTTTATTAAAAAAAATCTGAGGCTCATCATGAAATAAGGATGTTTTGATATAGTCAGTAGAAGACAAGTCCCATGAAAATTATATCTATCTTAGCAAGCTATTTTTTTCAGTGTGGAAAGTGGCCAAGCTATAAACGTAACTGAAATATCTTTCCACGTGTTCAGATAACCATGAGTGCTAATGCCACAAAGCTATGTATGATTAATTCATCTTTGTTTCACATACTCCCTCTGCTGGAAATTAATATGAAGGTTCAGTGGATCAGACAAAAGATCATTATGAGTGCATAAAAGAAAAATCTCTTGCTTGCTATTGAAAGATCACACTTATTTAGAGACACTCCAGCCTGTATCAGTAAAACAACCTGTAGTCCTTGTTGCAGGGCTATTCATACTGAAATCACTAAGATGTGGAAGGAGTTGTTAATGCAAATTAACAAGTTAAATATTCAATAACTTCTAAATAGGTACACATTCCATTATATAATATGTGAATATTAAGTAAGTATGCAAAACCAAGCAAGTAACAGAGCTGCTAAAGTACAGCCAATGCTTATAGTCATGTGGCTTTCCAATACTCCACATCCTGCACTGACATTGACAGGATTGGTTGCTCTCAGAAAAAAGGAGAAAAAAAAAACCCAAACTCTGCTCTAGTACACCCATAGAGTACCACATATCATGAGGGTTTCTCCTGGTCAAATGTTAAAACCACCTGCTTTAACACTTGACTCTTAATTCTAATTACTACAGTTCAAGCTTTTTTAGTGTCTGAAAGGAAAAAAAACACATCTGTTTTTGAGTGAAAACAGCAGGATAAATCACATGGATATGTGGTTATAAACGCTGCTGAAAGGTTGCTTGCATAGATTTTACAAAAAGCAGTGAAACACACCCAGCAACACACAATGGTCCTCCTTGGTGGGACTATACTGGTAATGGAGACACTCTTCTGTATGCATAGGAATTCCTCTGTTTCTTCTAGTATGAAGAAAAAGAGACTTGAGGGAAGATACTAGAGATACTGAATTCTTTTATATACAAACTCAGTAAACCAGTTATGTTCAAGTAAAATAACATCTACTGATTATTGATGACAGTTTCCTTTACCATGGTGTGGTGGTTTGAGCCTTAACTGGGAGTTAAGAGCTCAGATGGAGACAAGGCTGAGAACCTCTCCCCCACTCCCCTCTCCTCCCTCCCAACACAGAGGGGAAAAAAAGGAAGGAGCAAATCCACCAAACAATAATTTGGAGTCGGCTTGGAAGTAGAGAGATAAAGAGTTTTCTTTAAACAATATATATATGACAATAACAGGAAAGGTTCACAAGGGCAAGGAACAAGGATGGATGGGAGGGTGACAAAAAAAAGAATAATATAAAACCAGTCTTTCTCTGAAGAGGCGTGGAGGCAGCAGGGAGGATCAGGTCTGACCACGTGGCAGAGGAGCAGGAGGGCAGCTGCAGTAGCTCTCAACCAGCAGAGGCAGGAGCCAAAAGGAGAGCTAACAGCTCCGATGTCCTGCTTTTTATACCCTAGCTGGGCAGGGAGGGAGGAGTGGAACAGACTCAGCTTCCTAGGGGAGAAAACGCCCTGCAGGGAGTGCAAAGTACCTGCAAGCCCTCCAAACTGCATTGTTTTTTTGTTTCCAGAATGGGCATTAACCCACCACACATGGGTAAGCAAACTCAGTTGGAAACTACTCCATAACCAGTAGTTAAAATCAGAAAAATATTACTGCAGAAGAGCATGAACACTATTTAAAATATTCTTTGTTATGCAAAAGAGAATTTAAGAGTAGCTGAGAACAAGTTTAACATGCTCTTATTTCACTTAAACCCACAAATTTTATTTTCAGGTTTATCTATGGAAAAAAAAAAATAGTCGTAAAAAGCATGTTTCCAGGGATGGGGCTTCTACCACCTCCAGTGCCTCACCAGCTTCCCAGTAAAGAATTTCCTCCTCCTATGTAATCTAAATCTACTCTCTATCACCTAGAAACTTTGATCCCTCCTCTCATTGCTACACTCCCTGATAGAATCCCTCCCCACCTCTCCTATAGGTTTTCTTTAAGTACTGGAAAGTCACTATAAAGTTTTCCTGGAGCCTCCTACAGACTAAATAACCTCAGCTTTCTCAGTCTGTCCTCATAGGGGAGGTGCTTCAGCTGCCTGATCATCTTTGTAACCGCTTTTGTGGCCTATTATTGCAACTGAAGAATTGCATTTTGGAATATGGACCTTTGTACAGCATACCAGCTCTCCAAAAGGACTCAGTTTTACCTGTGTTACATTTATTTCATCTCTCCTCATCTTCTAAGTGATAGTTTTGTAGACTAAGATCAAATTTCTCAAACTTGTTTGTGATCATCTACAAATCAATATGGCAATATGATTGCAAAACAACAAACAACTTTCTCTTCTGGAATGATAAGATGATCATCTCTCATATGGGAAAAGTGTACACTATGCCTTTTAAGAACTGCATCATGTGGTAATGGTTAATATAGTGATGTTTCAACCTCCAGTCTTTATTACTTGCAAGACATCCCATTAACACTGATGATTGCTGAAATTACTTATGTGGCTGGCTGCCAAAAAAAGAATGAAGACAGGACATAACAAATTAAAATCATGTCACATGTATTGAAAAATAATGTTGTTTGTATGGAAGATAACCTTAGAATTTATTATCTACATTTTTAATTTATTTTTTACATTACCCATCCAAATACTTTTACAGGCTTTTTGAAGCTACCTGTTCCTTAAAAGCCATGTAGAATTATATCTACATTTCATATCAACCTTTTGTTTCAAAATTAAACTGGAGACATTTAAAAATTCTTTATGATGATTCTAAGAAGGATTAATCTATTTTAAAAATTGCATAATTTAAGATAATTAAACAAGAATTACTTCTCTGTTTCCAAATACAGAAGTAAAGATTTCCCAGGTGATTTAAAGCAGAGAATGTTAACATTTACTCTCACATTTAAAGTGCAAGAATATAGAACATAGACAAATGTTATGACAAGCCCTACGAGGAGAGGCTGAGGGAGCTGGGATTGTTTAGCCTGGAGAAGAGGAGGCTCAGGGCAGACCTTATTGCTCTCTACAACTGCCTGAAGGGTGGTTGTAGCCAGGAGGGGATTGGTCTCTTCTCCCAGGCAACCAGCACCAGAACAAGAGGACACAGTCTCAAGCTGCGCCAGGGGAAGTTTAGGCTTGAAGTGAGGAGAAGGTTCTTCACTGAGAGAGTGATTTGCCATTGGAACGGGCTGCCCAGGGAGGTGGTGGAGTCACCATCCCTGGAGGTGTTCAAGAGGGGACTGGACGTGGCACTTGGTGCCATGGTTTAGTCATGAGGTCTGTGGCAACGGATTGGACTTGGTGATCTTTGAGGTCTCTTCCTCCAAACCCCTCATCAGCTTTGTTGCCCTTCTCTGGACACGTTCCAGCAACATCTTTCCTAAACTGAGGGGCCCAGAACTGGACACAGGACTCAAGGTGTGGCCTAACCAGTGCTGAGTACAGGTGCACAATGACTTCCCTGCTCCTGCTGGCCACACTATTCTTCATTCAGGCCAGGATGCCATTGGCCCTCTTGGCCACCTGGGCACACTGCTGGCTCATGTTTAGGCTGCTGTCAATCAGAACCCCCAGGTCCCTTTCTGTTTGGCCGCTCTCCAGCCACTCCAACCCTGACCTGTAGCTCTGCATGGGGTTGTTGTGGCCAAAATGCAGCACCCAGCATTTGGATTTGTTAAATGTCATCTTGTTGGACTCTGCCCATCTGTCCAGTCGGTCAAGGTCCCTCTGCAGAGCCCTTCTGTCCTCTAACAGATCAACATCTGCTCCCAACTTGGTGTCATCTGCAAATTTATTGATGACTGTCTCAATCCCCTCATCCAGATCATCAATGAAGACATTGAAGAGGATGGGGCCCAGAACTGATCCCTGGGGGACACCACTAGTGACTGGCTGCCAGCTGGATGGTGGCACCGTTCACCACCACTCTCTGGGCTTGGCCCTCCAGCCAGTTCCTAACCCAGCACAGAGTGCTGCTGTCCAAGCCATGGGCTGACACCTTGGCCAGGAGTTTGCTGTGGGGGACAGTGTCAAAGGCCTTGCTGAGTCCAGGTAGACTACATCCACAGCCTTCCCCACATCCACCAGACGGGTCACCTGATCATAGAAGGAGATCAGGTTGGAGAGGCAGGATCTGCCCTTGCTAAATCCATGTTGGCTGGACCTGAGCCCTTGGCCAACCTTCAGGTGTGTAGTTCTTGCCGCCAGGATAATCTGCTCCATAATTTCCCCTGGCATTGAGGTCAGGCTGACAGGCCTGTAGTTTCCAGGTTCCTCCATCTGACCCTTCTTGTGGATGGGTACCACAGTTACTAGATTTTATTGTACAAAACTACTATAATACTCTTTGAAGTGAAAGGCACACTTCAGACTCCTGTTTCTTAAGAGTATGATAAAAAGGTCTTCCCCATTAGGTCGGCAAGACAAAATATATGATACATCCTTTTCACTTTACTGAAACAACGAGTCTTGTGCAATAAGGACAGGCAGAAAGAAAGAAGATTAAATTACTATCCATTCAACTTCTGGTATCACATTCTCAATAAAATAAAATGGTGACTAATTGACTCATCTCCCATCACAGTCTGTCTACTAAAATAACACCAAAACACTGGAGAGGAGGAAGGGTATTAATGGTGATTCCAGCACGGCTATCTCGTTATACTTCATGTACTGCTGAGTCAGACATTAACTGTAGAAGAAGCCTCTCCATCAATGAGCAGCTGCTTCTATTCTACAATATCATTTTTCAATTACTGGTAACTTGTTCTCAGGCAACTGAAAAATGAAATTTTACCTCCTGGAAAATTATTTCTAGTAATTCTGCTTTAAATCCAACAGGAACTTATGCCTAGATCACATTTATTTTTAAAGTCATTCTGTGATTCTGTTGATGATTACACTCAAATATTTACATTCATATTCTTGCTTTTAGTCTCAGACATATTGTATATTATTTTTTCTTTCATTTTAGTCTGAATAACTTTTTAAAATATTTCTAGATTTATCTAGGAGGAAAATTATTTTTTCATCAGTATTTCAGACATTTCTACTTTTTTCCCCTCTTTTTTTCCTAGATACAGACTCTAAATTCATCAAGAACTTCAGATTTTGGACATTAGAGCACTCACCAAGACACAGGCAAATCCAGTGTATATCACCTAAAGAAAGCACACTGTGGTGGTTTAAGCCTTAACTGGGAGTTAAGAGCTCAGATGGGGGCAAGGCTGAGAATGTCTCCCCCACTCCCCCCCCACCCTCCTAACACAGAGGGAAAAAAAAAAGGAAGGAGCAAATCCACCAAACAGTAATTTGGAGTCGGCTTGGAAGTAGAGAGATAAAGAGTTTTCTTTAAACAATATATATATAACAGGTAAGGTTCACAAGGGCAAGGAACAAGGATGGATGGGAGGGGGACAAAGAAGAAGAATACAAAACCAGTCTCTCTGAACAGGTGCAGAGGCAGCAGGGAGATCAGGCCCGACCACGTGGCAGAGGAGCAGGAAAGCAGCCGCAGTAGCTCTCATCCAGGAGAGGCAGGAGCCAAAAGGAGTTAATAGTTGCAATGCCCTGCTTTTTATACTGTAGCTGGGCAGGGAGGGGGCAGTGGAACAGACTCAGCTTCCTGAGGGGAAAACACCCTGCAGGGAGGGCAAAGCACTGGCAAGCCCTCCCAGCTTTGTTTTCAGAATGGGTGTTAACCCTTAACAATCCACCTCTCTGTTCCACTTCCACTCTTCTGTCACAGCCCCCTCATCCAATCTTGACACGTGGTATTTGAATCCTAGATGTAAGTCCCTTATTATCCTGGCTCACTCTCTCCCAGAGCAGTCTCTCTCTCTTTGGTGATGGTCAATGTAGGTGGTGCTTGAACTGGGCTGGCATGTTGAAAAGAATCAGGAATTAGTCTGTCTTTGAAAGGGAAAGGAAAAAAAAATCAGGAGCAGTCCGTTGCTGTAGGGACATCAGGAACAGTCCGTTGCTGTAGGGAAGCAGGAACAGGTGCAGGTGAGATGACCCAGGAGCTCTCTGGGTTGGTGTGTGGCGTGTATGTTGAGTCCTGGATGCTAGGCTGGTATCAGGCTAGGAGGGGAAAAACTTAGAACAACTTATAACTATTCACACAGTGACTATACTACATTGATGTGTGTTGCCCCTTCTGAGTTCATCCTCTCTCAGCCAGAGTCATGTTCTGCTGGGGGATACACTGAATGTCCCCAGTTTCTAACATGACCCAGTATGTGTACCAGGCCCCTCAGCCAAGACCACCCCTCGGTTTGGTTTGCCCCCACCAGCAGCAGGAAAAACCCACACTGACTTCCCCAGCAGGTTTTTCTCAGCAATCACAGGAACTCCATCTCCATCCACTGTTTGCAGCAGGTGGGACTGGGCAGGACCAGGTCGGTTCACAGATCCTCTGCTGTTCACTAACCAAGTGGCTTGAGCTAGGTGTCTTTCCCAGTTCCAAAAGGTTCCACTTCTCATGGCTTTTAGGGTGGTCTTTAGCAAGCCATTGTAGCGCTCGACCATCCCTGCAGCTGGTGCATGGTATGGGATGTGGTAAATCCACTCGATCCCATGTTCATTTGCCCAGTCCCTCATGAGATGGTTCTTGAAGTGGGTTCCATTGTCTGATTCAATCCTCCCGGGGGTGCCGTGTCTCCACAGGACATCTCTCTCTAGGCCCAGGATGGTGTTGCGAACGGTGGCATGAGGTACTGGGTAGGTTTCCAGCCACCCTGTACTTGCCTCTACCATGGTCAGTACTGCTTGCTGCTGTGAGACCAAGGAAGGGTGATGTAGTTGATCTGCCAGGCCTCTCCATACTTATATTTCAACCATCTCCCCCCATACCACAGAGGCTTCATGCACTTGGCCTGCTTGATGGCAGCACAGATGTCACACTCATGGATAACCTGTGAGATGGCCTCCATAGAGATGTCCACGGATATGTCCCGAGCTCACTGGTATGTGGCATCTCTCCCTTGGTGGCCAGAAGTGTCATGGGCCCAGCGAGCTAAGAACAGCTCACCCTTGTGTTCCCAGTCCAAGTCTATTTGGGAGATCTTAGCAGCCAGATCTGCTTGGTGGTTGTGCTTGTGTTGCTCAGTGACTCTCCTCTTGGGGATGTGTGCATCGATGTGCCGTACCTTTGTTGGCAGCCTGTCCAGGCGGGCAGTGATGCCTTGCCACAGCTCAGCGGCCCAAACAGGCTTCCCTTTTCTCTGCCACCCGTTCCTCCTCCATTCCTTCAGCCACCCCCACAAGGCATTGGCTACCATCCAGGAGTCAGTGTAGAGGGACAGCACTGGCTAGTTCTCTCGTTCCACTATATCCAGGGCCAGCTGGACAGCTTTTACCTCTGCATACTGACTGGATTCACCTTCTCCATCCCTTGCTTCCGCCACTTGCCTTGTTGGGCTCCAGACAGCTGTCTTCCATCTCCGCTTGCTTCCCACAAGCCGTCAGGACCCATCTGTAAATAGAGCATAGCCCTTCTCATTGTCAGGGAGATCGTTGTATGGGGGATCTTCCTCAGCATGGCTCACTGTCTGCTCTGGTGGCATTCCCAAGTCAGCACCCTCTGGCCAGTTGGTGATCACTTCCACTATGCCAGGGCGTTCAAAGCTCCCCATCCGAGCTCCCCATCCGAGCTCCCATCCACTTACTCCAGGTGGCTTCTGTGGCATGATGTGGGGTTGAGCTTGTCCCTTTGAACATCCAGGTCAGGACTGGAAGCCTTGGAGCTAGAAATAGAGGTGACTCAGTCCCAATGACCTCAGAGGCAGCTCGGACGCCCTCATAGGCAGCTAGGATTTCCTTCTCTGTCGTGGTGTAGTTGGCCTCGGAGCCTTTGTACCCCTTACTCCAGAAACCTAGGGGCTTGCCCATGGCTTCACCACAAGCCTTGTGCCATGAGCTCCACGTAGGACCATTCTCTCCAGCCGCAGTGTACAGCACATTCTTGATCTCTGGTCCAGTTCAAACAGGTCCCAGAGCCATAGCATGGACCACCTCTCATTTTATCTGGTCGAATGCTACCTGCTGCTCCGGTCCCCATACAAAATCATTTTTCTTCCTTGTTACATGGAAGAGAGGTTTCACAATTTGACTGTACCTGGGAATGTGCATTTTCCAGAAGCCCATGAGCCCCAAAAAGGACTGTGTCTCTTTCTTGTTTGTGCGTTGCACCATAGTGGCTACCCTGTTCACTACCTCCTGAGGGATGTGGTGACGGCCATCCTGCCATTGAACACCCAGGAACTGGATCTCCCTGGCAGGCCCTTTTACCTTGCTTCTCTTTATGGCAAAGCCAGCCTCCAGCAGGATATTGATTATCCTCTTACCCTTCTGGTAAACTGCCTCTGCTGTCTCACCCCATACAATGATGTCATCAATGAACTGCAGATGCTCAGGGACTCCACCTTTCTCTAAGGCAGTCTGGATCACTCATGGCAGATGGTTGAGCTATGGACCCAGCCCTGAGGCAACTGAATCCATTGGTACTGTACTCCCCTTCAGGTGAAAGCAAACTGTGGCCTGCATTCTTCTGCAATGGGAATGGAGAAAAAGGCATTAGCAATGTCAATTGTGGCATACCACTTGGCCACCTTCGATTCCAGCTCGTACTGGAGCTCCAGCATGTCTGGCATGGCAGCACTGATCGGAGGAGTCACTTCATTCAGGCCACGGTAGTCCACAGTCAATCTCCATTCCCCGTTTGCCTTCCGCACTGGCCATATCGGGCTGTTGAAGGGGGAGTGAGCCTTGCTGATCACCTTCTGGCTCTCCATTTGATGTAACAGTTGGTGTATGGAGTGCAGAGATTCTCTGTTGGTCATGTATTGCCTGCAATGTACTATGCGAGAGGCAATAGGTAACTTCAAATCCTGCACCTTGTGGCTGCCCACTATGGAGGTGTCATCTGACAGCTCAGGCATGGTGGACAGCTGTTCTTTGCCTGCAGTATCCACAGCTGCCACCCCAAAAGCCCACTTGTGCCCCCTAGGGTCCTTGAAGCATCCCTCCCGCAGAAAGTCAATGCCAAGAATGCAAGGTGCATCTGGACCAGTCACTATGTTGTGTTTTCCCCATTCATTCCCAGTCAGGCTTATCTCAACCTGCAGTACAGTCAGGTCTTGTGAGCCCCCAGTGACTCCCTGAATGCTTATGGGCTCAGCCCCTTTGTAGCTCAATGGTATCAGGGTGCATTGGGCCCCTGTGTCCACCAGAGCTCAGTACTTCAGGGCTTCTGAAGTGCCAGGCCATTTTACATATACATCCCAGTATACTCTCTTGTCCTGGCCTCCACCTGGCTGGAGGTAGGGCAACTCTGATGCTGATGGCAATGTCCACACTTGTCACAGGGTCCTGTGTTACTAGGGGAAGGGTCTCTTGAGCGAGAGGGACCACTCTGGGAAACCGGGGCAGCCCATCTCCTGGATGAGTTATCCCCATTGTGCCCTCCTTGCAGTTCCTGCACTCTGTTCCAGAGGGCAGAGGTGGGTTGGCTGTGCCAGGTGTCCATGTCCCCTCCACGGTCACAGAGGAACCTCCACAGAGACCCCCTTGACATCTCCTGATTGGCTTGGGGTGATCTCCTAGGGGAAGGTCGCCTGTTCCTGATTGCCAAAACCTGGACCCATTCTGAAGAAGAAGGGGAAAAGGAGGCATCACTCCCCTTTTTCAGTTCAGACATGGAGGTCTTGATCTCTTTGACAATGTCTTTAGCCATAGTTTCTATGGCTGAGATCAGGGGTTTCTGATTTACGCTGTCCTCATATTCCCTTAAATCACTGGCAAACTCAAAGGCAGTTTTAGGACTTCCATCCTGTCCAGTAATGAGTATCCCTCCTAATGTGGAAGCATATTTCTGAGGAGCACCCTGGGTGAGCTTCTTTACAAAGGGCCGTCTCATGGGCACCTCATCAGGGTCCAAAGGGAACTGGCCATCCCCGTAAATTATTTCCAGCACGGCCATCTGTCTCAGATAGCAAATGCTCTGTTCCATAGTTGTTCATCTAACTGGGGCCCAGGGCAGGTCATCCCTTGAGCGGTACTGGCTCTTGATGGCATTGAGGATCCGGGCCCAGAGAGTGTGTTCCATCAGGTTTGGCTAACTCTTTGTCCAGACCAGCATCACGAGTCATGGAGCCTACAAGCTTTGCCTCCCTCTTAACCAGGTCCACTGTGTCCACTCCGTCACCCCAGCATCTCAGGGCCCAGCTTAGTATTGGCTCACCCTCTTTCCTTGCGTAATCCAGATGAGTTTGCCTTAGTTCCTTTCTGGGTAGCAATGTAAGTCATTTCCTGGTCTGACTCATCTTCATCCACCGCTGGGTTCTGTGAAGTGCTGGGGCCTGCTGAGGTTCCTTCCTCACCATCTGTGTTTGGCGATGATTTTTGACTTCTTTTCCTGCGTGTGGTGACTGGTGCTAGAGAGACTGCATTGGCAGGAGCATCAGGGGTTAAGTGTGGAGCTGCTGGTGGTGGGGCGAGCCCTTGTGCCTGGGGCTCAGGCTGAGATCTGGCACACTCATTACAACCCGACCCCTCCCTCTTTGTGTTTACACAGTGCTCAATGCCCACAGCAGACACACCCCCAGTCGTTAAAGAGTACAAAGGAGTGTGTTATCACCCTCCAAACAGCTCTTAATGGGTTAGCTCTTCCCCCACCCAACAAATGTCCCTATAAGGATTACATTTAAGCAAATGGAGCATATTGCAATGTAAAGCAATTTCCCATCACAGACATTTTTATCTACACTGTCGGTTTCATAGCTTGCTTCAGGAAAATTCCTGTGTTAGAGAAGTTACCACTGCCAGTAAAATTCAAAGAATTCAGGAGATACATGCCCAACTTCATTGGTAAAGTTTTTATCCAGTTGAGCAGCATCTCAATAATTAACCACACCACATGGTAAGTTATTAATTTGTAGATATGGATCCAAAAGATCCAGCCAGACACCCATGCAAAGGCTTGGAGGATCAGATTCTTCAAAATCGACATCTCTACTTCCAGTCCCTTTCTTTCAGAAAAAATATTGCTTTCCAAATACAATATTAATTTCCAAGCCCCATGTAGGAGGTGCCCAAAATTGTGGTGGTTTAAGCCTTAACTGGGAATTAAGAGCTCAGATGGGAGCACGGCTGAGAATGTTTCCCCCACTCCTTCCCCCCCCAACAGAGAGTGGGGAAAAAAAAGAAGGAGCAAATCCACCAAACAGTAATTTGGAGTCGGCTTGGAAGTAGAGAGGTAAAGAGTTTTCTTTAAACAATATATATACAATACAATACAATACAACACAATACACCAGGTTGGAAGAGACCTTCAAGATCATCGCGTCCAACCTATCAGCCAATCCAACCCACCTAAATACAATACAATACAATACAATACAATACAATACAATACAATACAATACAACCCACCTAAACAACTAAACCGTGGCACCAAGCACCCCATCAAGCCTCTTCTTGAACACCTCCAATGAAGGTGACTCCACCACCTCCACGGGCAGCCGATTCCAATGGGCAATCACTCTCTCTGTATAGAACTTCTTCCTAACATCCAGTCTAAACCTCCCCTGGCGCAGCCTGAGACTGTGTCCTCTTGTTCTGGTACTGGTTGCCTGGGAAAAGAGACCAACCTCTGCCTGGCTACAACCTCCCTTCAGATAGTTGTAGAGAGCAATAAGGTCACCCCTCAGTCTCCTCTTCTCCAGGCTAAGCAACCCCAGCTCCCTCAGCCTCTCCTCATAGGGCTTGTCTTCCAAACCCTCACCAACTTTGTTGCCCTTCTCTGGACACGTTCCAGCAAGACAACATCTTTCCTAAACTGAGGGGCCCAGAACTGGACACAGTACTCAAGGTGCGGCCTAACCAGTGCAGTGTACAGGGGCAGAATGACCTCCCTGCTCCTGCTGGCCACACTGTTCCTGATGCAGGCCAGGATGCCATTGGCCCTCTTGGCTGCCTGGGCACACTGCAGGCTCATGTTCAGCCTACAATCAACCAGTACCCCCAGGTCCCTCTCTGCCTGGCCGCTCTCCAGCCATTCTGACAGGTAAGGTTCACAAGGGCAAGGAACAAGAATGGATGGGAGGGGGACAAAGAAGAAGAATACAAAACCAGTCTCTCTGAACAGGTGCAGAGGCAGCAGGGAGAAGATCAGGCCCGACCACGTGGCAGAGGAGCAGGAAAGCAGCCGCAGTAGCTCTCATCCAGCAGAGGCAGGAGCCAAAAGGAGCTAATAGTTGCAATGCCCTGCTTTTTATACTGTAGCTGGGCAGGGAGGGGGCAGTGGAACAGACTCAGCTTCCTGAGGGGGAAAACGCCCTGCAGGGAGGGCAAAGCACTGGCAAGCGCTGACACACACACACCCCCACACACCCACTTTGTTTTCAGAATGGGCATTAACCCACCACACACAGATCCAGATTCTGATTTCTGCTCTGTCTCAGGAGAGCCTTATCAAACAGGCTATTTTATTTATCACTGTACCACTACAATATGCAAACCTGATAAATTCTTTCCAGTTAAGCTTTTATAACATAGCACAGACTGCCAGAGTTTCATGGCTTATTGCACAGGTTTTAATGAAAACAATCCCACACCATGTAGAATAAATAAATAAGTCTGGAGCAATTCTAATTCTCCCAGTTAGCCAAAAATCAAACCAACCCCCTAAACCCCCAAAGAGCTAAATGAGGAAAGAAAAATTATTAATATTTTGAGCACTCAAAAATGGAAAATAATTTTTAAAAAACTAGTTCATTTGCACTCAGAAGTTACACTGATTTAATTGAAAAGATTTATCTTAAGCCAGTTGAAGATTTTAATCAAAGAAAGAATGTATCACTAGCTCACATATTTCATTTTTAGTCCTTACTTAAACTTGTTTTTCTCTAGGAATGCACAAAAGCAGATCATTTCACATAAGGCCAGCCAGGAGAAAACAAAGCAAAACATCCCAAAAACCAACCAACAAACCAAAACAAAACACCAAAACCCACAAAACCCCCCACAAAACCCAGAAAGCAAACAAGAAAGGAATTGAATTCATAATCTAGTTTGTACAAGATTAGTCTTGATTTGGTATCTCACCAGAAGTATACTAATCAGAAAGGAATTCTATCAATCTGAAAAGGGAGTGATACCAACAGAAAAAGAACCATAATCATTAGTGTGGTGACTAAATGGATGATCCCCCTGTCCTTTATACTGTGTCAAAATGGAAGAAAGTGTAATGATAATTAAAAGCACTTTGAACCATTCCAAATTATACACTGCTATTTCAACAAATTTAGGAGCTACGCTGTACTCAGACTAAGGAGGAGTAGAAACTAAGGAAAGAATGAAGACTCCGTGTACTTCCTGTCAAGAGCTGGCAATAGCTCCAAGATGACTGCCTAGCAGAGCTGAATTTCTACTAAGGGCACCAGAACCAGCTTACTGGCCCAAAGAAACTTGTCTCGTATTCTTAGGACCTATGTACTTTGATAAACAAAGGAATCTTTAATAAACAAGGGTAAGAATCTCAATTAACAAAGTATCAACAAAATTAATTCTGGACGTATATAGCCATCTCAAAAGCTGGAATTATTTTCTTCAGATTTTTTACCCCTCAACTGGCAATTTTTTTTAATGCATGCTGCAATCGATCTAAAGAAAAAATGCTACAAGCATACAACTACCAAATAGGAAACTAAACAGAGACCAAAAATAGCATGGGAATAATACAATACAATACACCACATTGAAAGAGACCTTCAAGATCATTACGTCCAACCCATCAACCAATCCAACCCACCTAAGCAACTAAACCATGGCGCCAAGCACCCCATCAAGTCTCCTCCTGAACACCTCCAATGACGGTGACTCCACCACCTCCACGGGTAGCCGATTCCAATGGGCAATCACTCTCTCGGTATAGAACTTCTTCCTAAAATCCAGCCTAAACCTGCCCTGGCGCAGCCTGAGACTGTGTCCTCTTGTTCTGGTACTGGCTGCCTGGCAGAAGAGACCAACCTCTGCCTGGCTACAACCTCCCTTCAGGTAGTTGTAGAGAGCAATAAGGTCACCCCTCAGTCTCCTCTTCTCCAGGCTAAGCAACCCCAGCTCCCTCAGCCTCTCCTCATAGGGCTTGTCTTCCAAACCCCTCACCAACTTTGTTGCCCTCTCTGGACACGTTCCAGCAAGTCAACACCCTTCCTAAACTGAGGGGCCCAGAACTGGACACAGGACTCGAGGTGCGGCCCAACTAGTGCAGTGTACAGGGGCAGAATGGCCTCCCTGCTCCTGCTGGCCACACTCTTCCTGATGCAGGCCAGGATGCCATTGGCCTTCTAGGCTACCTGGGCACACTGCAGGCTCATGTTCCGCCTACAATCAACCAGTACCCCCAGGTCCCTCTCTGCCTGGCCGCTCTCCAGCCACTCTGACCCGGGCTTGTAGCACTGCATGGGGCTGTTATGGCCAAAGTGCAGAACCAGGCACTTGGATGTGTTGAATCTCATGCCGTTGGATTCTGCCCATCTGTCCAGCCTGTCGAGGTCCCTCTGCAAAGCCTCTCTACCCTCCAGCAGATCAACTCCTGCCCCAGCTTGGTGTCCACCAAGCACGACCTGCCCTTCCTAAATCCATGCTGGCTGGACATGATCCCTTGGCCATCCTGTAAGTGCTGTGTGATTGCACTCAAGATGACCTGTTCCATAATCTTGCCTGGCACTGAGGTCAGGCTGACAGGCCTATAATTCCCTGGCTCATCCAACTGGCCTTCTTGTGGATGGGCACCATGTTGGCCAGCTTTCAGTCTTCTGGGACCTGTCCAGGGAGCCAGGACGGCTGAAAAATGATGGAGAACGGCTTGGTCAGCTCATCTGCCAGCTCTCTAGGATGGATCCCATCCGGTCCCATGGCCTTGTGGGAATCCAAGCGGCTGAGAACATCTCTAACTACCTCCTGGAGCAGCGAGAAAAACTATGCTGCTCCCTGGCTCCTTCTGCCAGCTCTGCAGGCCAGCTGTCTGGAAGACGTTCTGCCCTGCTAGTAAAAATTGAGGCAAAGAAGGTGTTAAGTACCTCAGCCTTTTCCTCATCCTTTGTTACAACGTTCCCCTCTGTGTCAACCAAGGAGTGGAGATTGTCCTTGCCCTTCTTCTTGCTATTAATGTATTTATAGAAGGACTTTTTGTTGTCCTTCACAGCAGAGGCCAGTCTAAGTTCTAAATGGGCTTTTGCCTCCTAATTTTCTTCCTACATGTCCTAGCAACATCCCTAAACTTTCCTGCTGCAACAAGGCTTCTACCTCCTCTTGTTTGTTACCCATGCTTCGTGCATTAGTGTACATGCACTGCAGCTGGGCTGCTGGTTTCACCTCTGGCTCTAGCTTATCACCCCCAGACTCCAGCCTGAGGGGACTGATTTCAGCCCCTTCCCCCTCAAATATAATTTAAAGCCCAACCAATGAGACCTGCCAATTCCTTCCCAGAATCTTTTTACCTTTGGGGGATAGGCCATTCTCATGTATTGTGACCTTTCCCCTCCTCTGGGACAGATGTACTCCATCTGTTACCAGCTGACCTGGTGCAGTAGAAAGTTCTCCAAGATCAAAAAACCTAAAATTCTTTTGGTAGCACCAGCCTCTAAGCCACTTGTTGACTACAGCTGCTGACCTGTTCCTTATCGTACTCCCTCCTGCAACTAACGGTATCGATGTAAAAATTATTTGTAGCTGCATATTGTGGAGACTCCATTTCACTGATGGTTAAAAGGAAAGTAAGTTGGGCTTGGTCCTCCTCAGGGTTTCAATTATTTCCACTTTTATAACGCATTTAAGTTTCTGGTAAAAAAATGCAAATATATAGAGTAAAAGCTATTCTGAATACTACTAGAAATATAAAGACTGGGTAGTTAGGAGCATTATATAGGAAAGATGAAAATACTTTCTGCAGCATTATTTCTGTTACTGTTTTATGCAGTTATGACTATTGCTATTAACCATATAGTTTTGATGCAGCTCAATAAAACAAAATAAATGGAGTATCATCATGACACTGATCCTGAATCTTCTTCTAACTTCTCTTGGGGCAATGTAATTCCATGGAATTTAGTCAGTATTTAAAAATAAATATTATACTCTGTCCATTTATTTATTTATTCATTGTCTTCCCCTTAGTGTTTGGAACTTCAATGTTGTTGAACAATTTACTCATCCAGGAAGCAGTCAGAGACCAATCAGGAGGTTGATGATGGGAACGTTCAGGTGATGATCTTCTTAAATGATAAGAGACTGTATGAGTCTGGTGTTGAAGCTCCTCTACAGGATGTTTCCTAAGTAAACATTAGTTTACAATCAGATTGAACACTTTTCAAAAATCATCAAAATTATCTCATGGACATTATTTTTTTTTCTATTTAAAATTGTCAGCTTTTAAAATTTTTATTTTAAAAGGAGATGTGGTGTTCATCATATACTTCTCTGAAAGACAGATTGGTAACTTTCCCTGTATTACTCCTTTACTGAATACTTAATTCTACGTACCTATTGTCTCTATTCCCCTAAAAGACAGAAGCCAGCCATGGTCACTGCAAGTTAACTTCTAAAAGTTGTAAAAATCTCCTGGTAGGAAGAGCCCAATTTTAAGGTTATTCACAAGCATGAGGACAATCACTAAAATCAGCAATAATGTCAATGTAAGAACAATGTGGCTTGGGGTATTCTTGTGCTGTTTGAGTTGGCAAGGCCAGTGGACAGGATTCTACCTGAAAGGCTCTGAAACAGATGAATATTTAAGAGATGATGGAGTCTCCAATGGGAAAGTTGTAGAATGGTTGCCTAGTCATTTTGATTGCAAGGAGTGGGCCTGGGTACTGGATCAACCTGTAACTCTGGCATCTGGGTCCAGAAACAGAAAAGGATAAAATGTAAGCCATACGCTTGGGGTTCTCAAGGAGAACCTGACAGTCCCTGTGCTTGGTCACTACAGCCAGAACAGGACAATAAATCAAACCTGTTGTTTCCACATGAGGCCAAACTGCTTCTGCAGTCAGGAGGATGGGAGGGGAGGTCCTTTTTCTGACTGGTAAAGAAAACGCTCAGACAGATGGATTAAGCCCCCTGGTATCATTGTGTTAGTGCTCATTCAATGCCTGACAGTATTGGCACTTCCACCTCCTAATTTCAGGCATTATTTCATTCTGCACCAAGGCAGTAAATCAATACGACTAGCTAAGTCAAGTGTTAGAACAAGGATATAATCTACCCACTTGTTAAAACTGGCAACAAGAAAGGCCAGTCAGTACTGACATCTGCTGCTTCCCTTATATACTGGCATGATACTGATTTTAATGATAGTGTTTTCCTTCTCAGGCCAGTAGAAGAAAAATAGATTTGCTGTAAGAAGTCAACTTGGAGCTTTTTTCCCTTCCCTGTAAGCAATAGAGGTCAATATCTGATCTTGTACAGCATGACCTTCTGAGGAAACACAGAAAATAAATTAGGATCTTGTAATCTTTGTGGGAAATTGAAGGGTCACTTCAATTTATGAATGTATGAAAAAAAAAAGAAAAAGCTCTAGCCTTTCCAAAAA
Organism: Colaptes auratus; assembly: GCA_015227895.2. Lineage (NCBI taxonomy): Eukaryota > Metazoa > Chordata > Aves > Piciformes > Picidae > Colaptes > Colaptes auratus. The sequence continues at coordinate 56,874 of JAAWVA010000098.1, forward strand.
CAGCTAATGAATGTCAGCATCAGAATTTTACATGAGAAACATTTCAGTCTTCGCTAAGACTTCTGCACATTGCTTTTGCAACTGCCTTAAAGACTGCATAATGGAACTTAGTTTTGTTCTTTCCAAAACAATTCAAATAATTATATTTGTAATTCTCTTGAAGCAGAAGATAAATTCTCATCAAGAATAAAAACTTGAGATCTGCCTCAGCACAGGCTCAGTCTAATATTTGTTTTGCTAACCAGTTGTAAACTAAGTGTTTATATTATTGCACCTATAAAGAATTATGAGTAACAAATAATCTACTCTTCTAGTTAAGGATAAAGTATGGAGGCTGATTCAGCTTTCTGCCAGTGAATGCTTCAAGACGAAACATTTGCAGTTCCTACCAGGAAGCACCCATATACCATGAGATAACTGCATTCATACACAGGGGGTATAGAGAAACAACCAGTCTGAAGAAGGTAAGAGTTTCTCTTAAAACCAAGCAATGTGCCTTTGTGGTCAAGAAGGCAAACGGTATCCTGAGCTGCAGTAAGAAGAGTGTGACCAGATGGTTAAGGTAGGTTCCCCTTCCCCTCTGCTTTGCCCTACCAAGGCTGTATCTGGACTACTGTGTTAGTAGTGGACTCCTAGGTTCAAGAAAGACAAAAAGCTACTGGAAAGAGTGTAGCAAAGGGCTATGAAAAAGATTGGGAACTGGAGCATGTCTTTACAAAAGAAGGTTGAAAGACCTGAGGCTGTTTAGCCTCAAGAAAAGGCTGAGGGGATCTTGTCAATGCTTACAAATATCTAAAGGGCATCTAAAGGGCAAATGTCAAGGATGAGGCCAGACTCTTTTCAGTGTTGCCCAGTGACAGGACAAGTGGTAATGGGTACAAACCAGAACACAGGAGGTTTCACTTGAACTTAAGGAGAAATTTCTTTGAGGATGATGGAGCACTGTAACAAGCTCCCTAGACAAGTTGCGGAATCTTCTTCTCTGGAGGTAATCAAAACCTGCCTGGATGTGATCCTGTGCAATCTGGTCTAAGTAAACTTTAGCAAAGGGGTCAGACAACATGACCTCTAGGGGTCTCTTCCAACCCCAACCACTCCAATTCAGTGAATAGGTATTACTATATTAGCATACAGTCTGGCTCATTCAGTAGCTGAAGGATCACAAATGATGCCACGTTTTAAAGTGACTTGCACATCTAACCCAGAAATTTCTGCCATGACTTCAGGGTAAAGGAGAGTCTAATCTAAAATTAAAGCATACAATCAAACATTTAAGAAATTAATTTTTAAAAGATCTAACATAAGTATTGAGATGTCCTCTCCAAACCCTTATCCTTACTTACAAGAGAATAGAGTATCAACAAAATAATGTATTGCAAACAAAGAAGACATCTGATTCTCAAACTTGTGCTATAATCACATCACTCTGCTTCTTTGAGCTGTCTCATTTACATACCCAAAATAACACTTGACAAAGTAATATTTTTTCCTCAATATATTCTACAAATAGAGAAGTACTGTTGTTACACATATCAGAAAACTAAGACACCAAGACTGCCTAGATAAACTCATTAAGCATGTCAGGGACCATTTTCTGCATGGCCAAATCATGTGAAACTGCTTGTACATATTAAACTCTTCCCGTAAAAAAAAAATAAAATTCCTTTAGCCATACTGATATTTGGGAACCATCCCTAGCACCTTCTGTGCCTTAGTAGTACCTGGGAAAATGGGGGTTGGTGTACAAGGGGGTGAAAATAATTCCAGAGTGTGTACTACCAGACTGTATGGACAAGTACACAGCTGTCTGGACTCAAGTTGATGCTTAACCTAGTTTAGGTCAACTATCACAGGTCTAGCCAAAAGGTAGCCATTTACTAACACAGAACTTGGTAGCCTATAAATCACTTTCTAGCCAACTAGTTGCCTAGACTGGGCATTACTATAAACGAGTGAAGACAGATGAATATATGCAAGAAAGTAATCTATCCCACCCTAAACAGACAATTCCAGAGGGCAGTTTATCCCACTATCTGCTTACATTAGCAATAATGAGAACTGAGACAACTAATTTAGACAGCATGTATAACAGCTGCATGGATTGAATTTGGTGAAATGCATAGCCTGTGAACACAGAGGGGATATACAGCTGAGCAAAACCAAACTTTCTACTATCCTACTAAGTCGTCTAAGTGTTATTTTGCATTTCACCCCAGTTAGATGCAGGAAGCTCAGTGCAAACACATATACTTGCCTTTCAAAGTGTTCAATTTCCAGCTGTCTCTTGGTGACGTCCAGTTCTGACTGCAGCTGAGCTGCTCTGTTTCTGAGATGAGCAAAATCTCGACTCTGCACAGCACTGTAAAGTCCATGCACTTCAATTAGATAGCAACCATAATCCTCCAAGTATGTGCCAATTATCCACAATTATACAAAATTACAAGGCCAGGTATACCATGAATGGAGACTATAACTCTTTTTAGTAAATACAACACTACACAGAAAAAATCTATTAGGGTATAGCTGAGGAATCAGAAGCAGGATTTTAGTATCTTCTGCTGCTAAAGTAAGCAAAGTAATTGGTCATTTGAAAATGGAGATAGATATAAAACCATCTCTCTATATATACACTTGACAAGAACAAAAAAACTTGCAATATTCTTTTGGTCAGTTACTCACAGTTTATTTTCTCCTTCAGAAAGCTGTTCCTTGGAAACTGGATTTCAGAGTCCTTTTCTTGCTTTGCTCTCTGTGACTGAAATTCTATCTCATGGCTGCACACAAGCAAAGACTCCAGGTTTTCATAGATGCTCTTTCAGTTCCCCGTTGTTTCTCAGCAGCTCTATTTCTGAGTCAGATGACTTACACTTGCTCCACAGCTAAACAAAGATTTAAACGTTTTAGATATTTGTCTGTTAAGCCTAGAGGCTATCTATTATGCTAACCTTGAAAAAAAAAAGGAGAGAGAAAAAGAAGAAAGGAAGTCTGAAATCAGTGACTAAAATTTGATCTCATTTGCCTTCAGTCAAAATTCTGTGTCAGATTTATAAATTCATACAATGTGTGTGTATATATAAAAAATATTAATGTACTTATAGAAATTACAAAATGCTATTGAAATACACAGATCAATGGATACAGACTGTAACAGAATCACTAAAGAGGAGGAGGAAATTTTACATTTTGTTGAGGCAAGAAACCACTGATTAACCACTTGCATGCAGGAAATGATACGTGGTATAAAAAACAAAATATCTGCATCATCAGCAGAGTAAAGTTACATTTATTTTACTCAACAGAGCATCAAGAATAAATCTGTGGGAAAGTTAAAATGGTTAAAATGATGACAATCCAAAATGAGAGATTAAGTATCTAAATCTGTAGGGAAAGTGAAAATGAATAAAATCAAACTCAAGACATTAAGTACCTATGTGTCTTAAAAAAGAATACCCTAGCATGTTCCACTGCAAAGGGAACAATGGATGTACCCAAGACATAACTACACACACACAAAAATATTCCAGAGATGGTGAGCCAGGAAAAATCTGTATTGAGTCAGCCACAGAGACATGGAAAACTGCCTGTTTTAATCTCAGCCTAAGAAACCTAGATACTATTTTTTCCTTCATGTGTGCATTTTAGTATGTTAACTGAGTCCAATCTGGGGTGCTGCAAACACTTTTATCTATACTTCAGTCAAACTAGTTTACATTAAGCACAGTATGCTCACCCAAATCTTTGAACTAAGACATCCTAACAAACAGCCCCCTCCTCTGCAGTGTATTCATCAATTTTCAGAGGATAACTGCTTATATATTCAGACAAGGAAGATGTTGAGAGAATTCAGGTCATAGGCAAATATGGGGGGGGGAGGGGAGGAAAAATAGTTTTTTTCACTTCACAAAGCAAAATGCAATTTTTTTGTGTTTACCAAACTAAACTAGAAGTTTTATTCAGTCTGGAAGATTCAATTTTCTACTGTCAATGAAAAAAAAACAGTTCCTTTGCCAATGAACAGTTTTGATAGTTTACTTTTATATTCAGAATAAAGAATACTGAAAACTGTAGAAAATGTAAGTTATATGAAAATAAACAATATTGGAAACACTGAAAGAATGATGTTATTCAGTATCAGGCTTAATTTCCACTTCTAAATATACATATGCTACAATCTGGCAACACAGATTCCTGCAGTGGAATGCTATGTAAAATAAGAGCCCTATCTGAAGGTTACAGATGGCAGATGAAGGGCTACTGGTTGAAAGGTATGAAAAAAATAGTGACAATTTCCCAACTTCATACTTTTCTCCAACTCCCCAGCTGCATTTCTGCATTTTTCTCTCCCAAAACTGTTGGTGCTTTCAACAGTCCCAGCAAGCCATTTTACTGACAATTTCACAGAAAGATCCAGAAAGGCTTAGTCATATCAGATCTCATGAAAGCTTCAGAAAATGTCACATGCTGGAGCTTTTCCCTATCTAAAGAGTCAAAGAAAATTCCACAAGCATACAAAAAGACACCACACGCATTTGGCTGGAACAAATAACCAACTGTCAAACAGCAGCTTTACCCATGGTGTATGGAAGAGACATAGAGGGTGAAAGAGAATGCTGGAATTCTGTAAAGAATAAATTATCTCATCTGGATCAGAGGATGGACAGGATGGTAACAGAATAATACTGAAAACATCTAAGATGTATGAACAATTTTTCAAAGTTTATCCAAGCTGAGTTTAAAAAATTTGCCTATCAAAGATTTATGTATGGTTCTAGTAAAAATCAACTTCATCAGGAATTATTTTCAAGGGAATTAAGGAAAGAGCACTGGTAAGCACAGTAAGATTTTTGAATAGAAACTTCTGTGTTTTAGAAATATTACATGTAACTGCTATGAACCTGAATACAAATTTGGAAAGTGGCATTAAGCACATTTTGAACAATTGCGGCCTTAAAATACTACCAGACCATTTCAAGAGTGAACTGTGAAAAAACAATTTCAACTTACTTGTTCCATCTCTGTTTCAAGGAGGTCCATTTTCTCTTTCAGCCGGCGGTTCTCAGACTCCATGCTGATCAGCACCGGTCTAAAACGGAGCTACAATCTGTTCTGCTCATAGATTTTGCTTCCAACTTTCTCCTTGTTCACGGCTGTCTGGTAACTCTCCAAAAGCTCACCGTTCTCTCTCTCCTAACACATAAAGCTTGTT
>JAAWVA010000980.1:0-15450 GCA_015227895.2 Colaptes auratus
CCCCAAGAGGAGTTAAAGTGTGAACGCTGCTCAAACCCAGCAGCCTTTTTGGATCCAAGCTGTTGTTAGCTGCTGTTCAGAGGACTTGCAAATCTGCCAGCCAGACATACCTGGCATCTCCTCGTCTGACATGCCGCAGCACGCAGCAGCCTGGATGCTGGGAGCGGCTGGGGGGGCAGAGGCTCCGTGGCAAAGCCTCCCCATGGCAGGGGGGTTGGAGTAGATGAGCTCCCAGGTCCTTTCCAACCTGAGCCTTTCTGTCATAAGAGCAACTCCTTCAGCTGGAGTCCAGCTGCAGCTGGGGTACTCAGGTGTGGGGTTTGGATACCACATGAAACTGAAGTTTCACTGGTGGCTTAAAATCCCACCTGCAGCTATTTCCTTCTAAGTCTGAGCTCTCTCCCTGCCCTTGAGGTGGGCATTTTGTGGGGCTGAAGCTTAACAAGCTGTGGAAGGGTTTCTGTCCAAAGTGGTCAGGAATGGTGGAAATTTCCTGCCTAGATCCTGGGCTTGAAGATTGAGGTCTTTTCCAACCTGATTGATTCCATGATTCTGTGTGTGTGAGTTGCTGCTTCTCCCTTTTCACTGGGTGGCAAAAGAAACCCCCAACCCCCTCAGCCCTGAAATGCCAAGCCTGGGAAGCTCACTGGAAACTTCCCCCACGGCTGTGTGGTTTAAACTCTTAAAACTCACTCTGAAAGCTGGCTACCAGGTGTGACAACTTCCCCAGACTCAGGTGAATCCTCATGGTCTTCTTGCTGTTGCTTTTCTTCCCCTTGAATCGGGCTAGGTGCAGTGCTGAGAGCTCCCTTGAGAGGCAGCCAGGCTCTGCAGGAAGCTCCTTCCAGCCTCTAACACCACAGAGCCCTCGAGTCTCAGGAGGAGAAAGCAGTTTCCTGAGGAGTAGCAAAGTGAGTCTTAACTTTACAGTGAGTCAGACTCTGTCAACACAAGCTTGCTGGCAGCTCAGCCAAGATTTCAGAGTGGTTTGATGCATCATGAGGGTGTGGGAAGGGTTAGGGCCACCAGAGAGATGAGGCTCTCCTTGAACCCCCTCTGCCTTCCCAAAAGGAAGAGAAGGGAAAAGGGAGAGAGGCTGATGGGGTGGGAAAGAAACGAAGCCAGCTGGGATGGAGAGCATCTTCAGGAGCAAGCTGAGGCATCCCCAGGGTCCAGCCTCTTCTTCCCTGGCTGGTGTACCAGCAGGGCTCTGTCCCTTCTGCCTTCCATCCCAATCCTATGCTCCTGGATCCAGTTCCAGAATCCAGCTCCTGAATCTGGTTCCCATCTGCTGCTGAGTGTAGTCTGGGACTTGCCCAGTGCCTGCCCCCAGCAGCAGTGGTGCCATCAGGGCTTGGGTTCCACACTGGTTTGTGTCTCTGTCCCATGGCATCGTTCTTCTGTCCATCCCAGCTGGCTCAGCACTGATGAGATCCCCCTCAGGCTGCTTTCTTCCACACCAAACAGCCCAAATCCCCTCCTCACAGAGATGTTTCAGTCCCCTCAGCATCTCTGTAGCCCTTTGCTGTACCCTCTCCAGCATGTCCCTGTCCCCCTCGAATTGGGGAGCCCCAAACTGGACCCAGTAGTCCAGACCTGAGCTCTCCAGGGAGGGCAGAGCAGAGGGGAAGGATGTTTGGGAAGAGCTGATGAGCACCAGGGCCCACCAAGTATTTTTGCCTTGTTGGAAGCTTCCCTTCTGTGAGGCAGAAACCTGAGCAGGGATTGTGCTGTTGATGTCTAATTCACAGTGACTCTTCCATTTGCTTCTTTTGGGTTTGGCAGGCTCCTGCATGGGACTGGGAAGAGCTGTGAGCTGCAGCATCCCTCTGGATGCAGAGGCTCTGTGCCTCTGGGATGTTCCAGCCCCGCTGAGGAGCGTTTGTGGATTTGCACAGGGGGCAGAGATGGAGGCAGGAACCAGCTTTGGGAAGTGAAACCTGCAGCAATGGTGGCTTCCCAGCTGGCTGCACAGCCTTCCCACAGCTCCCCAGTGGAGAAGAGGGGATTGTGCCTAAATGGAACCCCCTGGATGTGGCATCTGCTGGAGGAATGTGTGGAGACATCCTGGGAGTACTGGAGTGTTGTCATGGGGCTGACCTCCATTGTCTGCTTTCTGTTTGCTGCTCTCCCGTAAGTTGAAAGCCTTAAGATGTGCTGGGAGGGGTCCAGAGCAGGGCCACGAGGAGGAGCAGGGGGCTGGGGCTGCTCTGCTGTGAGCACAGCCTGAGGGAGTTGGGGCTGTGCAGGCTGGAGAGGAGAAGGCTCCCAGGAGACCTCACTGTAGCCTTCCCGGATCTGAGGGGAGCTACAGGAAAGCTGGGGAGGGACTTCTGAGGGTGTCAGGGAGGGATAGGACTGGGGGGGATGGAGCAGAACTAGAAGTGGGGAGCTTGAGCTTGGCTGTGAGGAAGAAGTTGTGCCCAGAGGGTGGTGAGAGCCTGGCACAGGCTGCCCAGGGAGGTGGTGGCAGCCTCCTGCCTGGAGGTGTTTGCAGCCAGGCTGGAGGTGGCTGTGAGCAGCCTGCTGTGGGGTGAGGGGTCCCTGCCCATGGCAGGGGCTGGGACTGGCTGAGCCTTGAGCTCCCTTCCAGCCCTGGCAGCTCTGTGGTTCCAAGCAGCCCTCAGATTCAAGCCCCAGGCAGTGAGCTTTTGCCTGGAGCCTTTCCCCAAAGCTGCCCTGCCTTGGGGTTATTTCTCTAGGAATTATTCCCTCCTGGCTGCATTTCCCTCCCCGCGTGGTGCAGACACGCAGTGTGCCCAGGGAAGCAGCACTGCTGCTCATGTTTGCACACAGAATATTTGGTGGCTGACAAATGAGCCTGATGGAGTGCTGTGCTGTACTGCCTTGACACTAATCTCTGCCACTTAGAGCAAATGAGGACAAATCACCTCTGCTCCTTTATCTCCCCCACCCGGGATGTGGAAGGACTGGAGATGAGGAAGAAATTCTTTCCGGAGAGGTTGTGGGGACACTGGAACAGGTGGGCCAGGGAGGCTGTGGATGCTCCAGCCCTTGGATCATCCTTGTGGCACTTAGCAGAGGCTGCAGCTGCCCTTGGGTGCATGATCTGGGCAAAATCATGGAATTGTTAGGGTTGGAAGGGACCTCAAGGATCACCCAGTTCCAAGCCCCTGCCATGGATGTGAGGAAGAAGTTGTTGCCCATGAGGGTGGTGAGAGCCTGGCACAGGTTGCCCAGGGAGGTGGTGGCAGCCTCATCCCTGGGGGTGTTGAAGACCAGGCTGGATGTGGCTGTGAGCAGCCTGCTGTGGGGTGAGGGGTCCCTGCCCATGGCAGGGGGGTGGAGCTGACTGAGCCTTGAGCTCCCTTCCAGCCCTGGCAGCTCTGTGATAATTGGGATCAAAAGCCACCACTGATGCCTACAGCTCAGAGGCTCAAGTGTCAAGGGAGCTGCTGGAGAGAAGCAACTGATGATATGGACAGCAGAGCCTGCTGAAGGCTTTGAGCATCTGCTCAGGGCCTGGCAGAGGCTGCCCAGGGAGGAGGTGGAGTCCCCAGCCCTGGAGGTGTTCCAGATCCTTGTGGTCCCTTCCAAGCCTGACAGGTCTCTGGAGTTCCTCAGGATCTGTCTGATGGAGTCCTCTTTGGGTTGCTTCGGAGTCTCCCCTGGGAATTTAAGTAGCAGTTGTCCACCTCAGGGGCTGCCAGCTCAGGAGGTGTTACTGCTTCACCCTGTTTCAGTCATCAAGGATGGAGAAGACCTTCAGCTCCTGGAGTCGGAGCAGGACCCAAGGAGCAGGACGCAGATGAGGGTGCTTGGTCAGACTGCAGGGCTGTGCAGGCTGCAACCACAGCCAACGAATCTCAACTGCTTTGAGGGTCTCCAGGAAATGCTCTTCCCGTGCTGGCCACACAAAGGCAGCCTTGCAAGCAGCATTGAGGCTGTGACTGAAGCCTTTGGTTACCTCAGAGTAGGACCTGGGGAGCTGTAGGAGTGCCCAGAGCTGCTCCTTCGAAAGGGAGGTGGAGGCCTGCCAGGAGAGGTCTCTTGTGCTCAGAGTTTCGATCTGCCTCATGCAGACCTTTGAGAAATGCACTTCTGAGCTCGGGAAACTCTTGGGGGTTGGGGTGGGCTGTGGGGTGCTTTGGGGCTTTTCTTACTTTGTCCTTTTTTTCCCTTTCTAACAATTTTTTTTCCTTTTCTTCTTCTTTTTTTTTCCTTCTTTCCTTCCTTTTAATTTCCCTTCTTTTTTCCCCTTTCCCTTCTTTTTTCCCCTTTTCCTTCTTTTTCCCCCCTTTCCCCCCCTTTCCTTCTTTCCCCCTTTTCCTTCTTTTTTCTCCCCTTTTCCTTCTTCTTTCTCCCCCTTTCCTTCTTTTTTTCTCCCCCTTTCCATCTTTTTTCTCCTCTTTTCTTACTTTTTTTGTTGTTGCTCCCCTTTTCCTGTCTTCCTTTCCCCCTCTCCTTTCCTGCTCTGTTCCTGCTGCCGTGTTTGTGCTGCTGGACTCTCCCCCAGGCAAATCCTGGTCTCCTGGCGCACGGGCAGGGTGGACCAGGCGCTGTCCCTGGGCTTTCTGCTGTGCTGGCTGGCTGGGGACCTGACCAATTTTGTGGGCTGCTATTTAACCAACCAACTGCCAATTCAGGTAACTGAGCCCTCTGCCTTTCTCTGGGATTTGTCCCTGTTCCAGCCACCTCTGGGAAGTTAATATTGCACAGGGAAGTGCAGACTGGGGGTGGGGGTGGGGGTGGGGGAACCTGCTAGCTATAAAATAAGCCCTAAGTTCCCCAAGATTTTACTCTGATCCTGTTATAGAATCACAGAGCATTAGGGGCTGGAAGGGACAGCTAAGGATCATCCAGCCCAACCCCCTGCCAGAGCAGGGCACCCAGAGCACATCCAGGTAGGGATGGAAAGGCTCCAGAGGAGACTCCACAACCTCTCTGGAGCCTGCTCCAGGCTCTGCCACCCTCCCAGGCGCAAAGCTTTCCCTCCTGTTCCCCTGGCAGCTCCTCTGCTCCAGCTTGCCCCCAGTGCCCCTGGTGCTGCCCTTGGCCATCCCTGAGCAGAGCCTGGCTCCAGCCCTGCACAGCTTTATCCCCAGCCAGGAGGGCAGCCCTCAGGCTGCTCTGCTCCCAGCTCCCAGCCCCAGCTGCCTCAGCCTGGCCTCACAGGAGATGTTCCACTGCCTGCAGCAGCTCTGTGCCTCTGGGGTGGACTCTCTCAGGCACTTCCCTGAGGTCCCTCTTGAGGTGAGGGGTCCAGAACTGGACACAAGATTCCAGCTGTGGTCTCAGCAGGGCAGAGCAGAGGGGCAGGAGAACCTCTCTGACCTACAGACCACAGCTCTTCTGATGCCCCCCGGGATGCCCTTGGCCTTCTTGGCCACCAGGGCACATTGCTGGCTGCTGGCCATGCTGCTGGCCACCAGCACTCCCAGGAACTTTAATATGTTCATCTGTTAAGCAGAAAGCATTTCAGGTCTCCTGCTTCACATGTGGCAAGGTACTGCCTGCAAACCCGGAGAATGGGAGCCCCAAGATACTGCAGAGCCAAGGACCTTTGGGCCAGCAGCTCGAGAGGGGATCTGAGCAATGCTCAGCAGGACCTAAAGGCTGGGGGGCAAGAGGCTGGGGCCAGGCTCTTGTCAGAGGTGCCCAGGGACAGGCCAAGGGGCACTGGACACAAACTGCCACCCAGGAGGTTGCATCTGAGCAGGAGGAGAAAGTTGTTTGGTGTGAGGGTGCTGGAGGGCTGGAGCAGGCTGCCCAGAGAGGTTGTGGAGTCTGCTGGTGTGGAGAGCTTCCAACCCCCCCATGGCACTGTGCTGCTGGGCAAGCTGCTGGGGGGGCCCTGCTGGGGCAGGGGCCTGGGCTGGGTGATCTGAAGGGGGCTGCAAGAAAGCAGGGGAGGGACTTTTGAGGGTGTTAGGGAGGGATAGGACTGGGGGGGATGGAGCAAAACTAGAAGTGGGGAGCTTGAGATTGGCTGTGAGGAAGAAGTTGTTCCCCAGGAGGGTGGTGAGAGCCTGGCACAGGCTGCCCAGGGAGGTGGTGGCAGCCTCCTGCCTGGAGGTGTTTGCAGCCAGGCTGGAGGTGGCTGTGAGCAGCCTGCTGTGGGGTGAGGGGTCCCTGCCCATGGCAGGGGGCTGGGGCTGGCTGAGCCTTGAGCTCCCTTCCAAGCCTGGCAGCTCTGTGAGTCTGTGATCTGTCCAGGGAGGGATTTGTGCTGTGCAGCCTGGAGAAGGCTCAGCTCCTGCTCCTGTGTCAGCAAGCCCTTGTTGCATGAGGTTTGTGCTGTGCCACCTGCAGTGTCCTGCCTTGGTCTGTGCTGGTGCTTTGCTCTTTCTCACTCAGGTTATGGTTAGGAAGCAAAGTTTCCCTGCAGTGAAGGGGTTCTGGGGTTCTGGTCTCTCCTCTTCTCATCCTGAGCAAGCCGATTCCCTGCTCCTGTGTGACTCCCTTCTCTTGCAGATGGTCACTGCTGGTTTTTATGTCAACATGGATATCATCATGATCTCCCAGTTTGTCTACTACAAGCTGAAGAACCAGGAGCTGAGGAGATGTAAGGTTTGCAGCTGTGGAGATGCTGGCCACGAAATGCAGCACTCTGCACTCTGCTGTTTTCTGGGGCATTTCAAGGCAGAGGTTTTCAGAGGGTTCAAAAGCAGAGAGCACCAATTCTGCCTGAAGCGCTTCAGCCTGGTGCTTTTAGCTTGCCTGTGGAAGTGCTGCCCCCTCCTCCTCCCCCTCTGCTCCTCCTCCTCCCCCTCTGCTCCTCCTCCTCCCCCCTTGCTCTTCCTTCCCCCTTGCTCCTCCTCCCTCCTTCTCCCTTGTTGCTCCTCCTCCTCCTTCCTTCTCCCTCCTTCCTCCTCATTCCTTCTCCCTTGCTGCTCTTCCTCCTCCCTCCTTCTCCCTTGCTGCTCTTCCTCCACCTTCCTTCCTTGCTGCTCCTCCTCCACCCTCCTTCCTTGCTGCTCCTCCTCCTCCTCTCTCCCCCTCCCTTGCTCCTCCCTCCTTCTCCCTTGCTCCTCAGGTTGGAAGGGACCTTAAAGATCATCCAGTTCCAGCCCCCTGCCATGGGCAGGGACCTCTCCCACCAGCCTCATCCAGCCTGGCTTTCAACACTCCCAGCCTTGGAGCCCCCCCAGCTTCTCAGGGCAACCTGCTCCAGTGCCTCAGCACCCTCCAGGGGAAGAATCTCTTCTTAATGCCCAATGTCAATGCAGCTTCCTCCAGTTGGAAGCCACCCCCCTGCCCTGTCACCCAGCATCTGTAATGTGCCCTGATGGAGTGTCTGTAAGCATTTCCCCTGTAGTGCTCTCAGCTTGTATTGACATCAAAATAGGTCTGTGGAATGTGGTTCCACAGTTTAACTTCCTCCATGGTTTCACTATCTCCTTACAGCCATCTAAACCCTTGAGGTCCCTTCCAACCTGGCATTCTAGGATTCATTTCTTGTGTGGTTCAAGTTAGTTTCCTCCATCTTGATTAGAGCAGGGCTCTGTTTGCTCAGAGCTTAAAACATCTTGACATCTTCCTGTGTTTTGTTTCAGTAGGCAAGAGCCTACAAAAAGCAGATTTAAGGGGAATTAGATTAACTGGAGCTGTGTTTCACAAAGTCCTGGCAGTGCTTGCAGACTTCAGCCTAGCAATGGACTACTGAAGTGGAAGACAGAGAGCTCTGTTCATGTTGTATCAAATAAAAACCATTAACTCATCCATCTAGGGCAGGGGAGGAAAAAAGGGAAGAGTATCAAAAGAATCCATGGTCCAGCAGAGGTAACACAAAGCTGAAGCAAACCAGATGCCTGCCCAGCAGCCTCAGTAGGGGTGAAGCAGATCCATCCAATCTGGAGCTGATAACAGAGCTGGAGATAGGGCAGTGCTGAAGAGATTCCCTTCCTGCTGCCTGCTCCTGGAAGCAACCCCAGCCTGGGGGACGGGGGCGCTGCCAGGCCTTGTTCCAGCTGCCTGGGTGGAGAAGCAGGAGGGGGAGGAGAGCTGCTGTGACTGAACAGAAATCACAGAGGCATTGGGTGGCTTGGGTTGGAAAAGCCCTTTCCAGTGCAGCCCTTCTCTGACTGCTGCTCTGGAGGACATTTGGCTCAGTGAAGGTCAAGGAAGGACTCATGAAGGTCTCTTCCAACCAAAAGAATTCCAGGATGTAAACCCACAGAATCCTGTTGGTTGGAAAAGACCTTTGAGGTCATCAGGTCCAACCTCCTCTAACCCTGCCAAGGCTGGTGCCAAACCGTGGCCCTCAGCACCACATCTCTGCAGCTTTCAAACCCCTCCCAGCACTGGCATCCAACCACCTCCCTGGGCAGCCTGCCCCGGTGTTTGAGAACCCTTTGGGTGGAGAAGTCCCCTCTGATATCCAACCTAAACCTCCCCTGGTGCAACTGCAGGCTGTTTCCTCTTGTCCTGCTCCTGCACCGCTACCCTCACTTGTTGCACCCCTTCAGGTGAGCCACAGAGCCCAGGAGAGGCAGGCTCCCATCACTGCCAAGGGAGAGAGCTGAAATTAGACCTTTGCATCTGCACTGCACACTAAGAGCCACCTCAAATCAGCAGCAGATGTTGGCTTTTCAGCTGGTTTGTTTGTATCTCATCCTAGGCAGCAAAAGCCTGAAGAGCCTCTGTGTGACCTGGGTCGTGGTGTGTGGAGCACTCTGTGCAGTTTTACTCTCTCAGCTGCTAGTGAGGAGCCAAGGGCAGAGCTCAGTGAGCAAAAGGAGTAATGTAAGTCCTTCCTGTGCTACTCCTGCACTGAATCCCACTCAGAAGTGGCTGCAGTAGTCCTCTGAGCTTTAAAAGGCAGTGGGGGGATGGCTTGGAAGGCAGTGGGGGGGATGGCTTGGAAGGCAGTGGGGGGAGATGGCTTGGAAGGTAGTGTGGGGAGATGGCTTGGAAGGCAATGGGGGGAGATGGCTTGGAAGGCAGTGGGGGGGATGGCTTGGAAGGCAGTGGGGGGGATGGCTTGGAAGGCAGTGGGGGGATGGCTTGGAAGGCAGTGGGGGGAGATGGCTTGGAAGGCAGTGGGGGGATGGCTTGGAAGGCAGTGGGGGGGATGGCTTGGAAGGCAGTGGGGGGGATGGCTTGGAAGGCAGTGGGGGATGTTGTTAACACACCATGTGGCACCCTGGGGATGTTCTAACTGTGGCCCATCCATCCCAAAATAACAGTAACACAAAAGGGGCGGAAGGTGCTTCTGTCGGTGACTCGCTGGGCCCCGGGGCTCATTCTGCCCCGGTGGGGGCTCGGGGCCGTGCCGCTGTGCGAGGCAGGATGCCTGCGCGGTGCGAGGCGCCGTGGCCGTCCCGGCGGGGGCTGCGGGCCGGCAGAGCGGGCGAGCAAAGCGGAGGAGGACCATCGAGCCGGCTGCGGCTGCGGGCGCGGCAGGCAGGGTCGCAAGCGCTCCCGGCGGGCGGATGGCCTCCACGCTAATGCCACTCGAGCAATTGTGAGCCCGGCAGCATCACCCAGCAGGGGAGCAGCTTGATTGTTGCACAGCGCAGCCAGGGTGAGGAAACTTGAGCCGCGAAAGAAAGGCAAACGCTCTGCTGTTGTTGTTGCCGCCGCTCTTACTGCTGTGCTCCGGCCGGGCTGGTCGGGGGTGTTTAGCGGCCCTGGCTGCAGCCCTCAGGTTTGCTTTGAGTTCCTGTGGGCAGGCTGGGGCTTGTGGAGGGGTTTTGTAGCAGGAGGCCATTGAGAGCAGTGCGGGGTGCTGGAGCCTGGCACTGCTTTTGATCTCAGCCCTGGCTGCGACGCAGCAGAGTGCATTGTGTGTGAGGGGAGGATGAAACCCTCTGCTCAGCCCTCTCTCTGCTCATTTGAAGAGCAGCAGTGGACTGCCTTGAAAAGGAGTTCTGCCCAGACAACAATCAGCCACTGGACTCTCAGCTGAGCCCTCTGAAATGCTTGCAGATGTAGTTCTTGCCCAAATCCATCTGCCTTTACCTTTTTGTGTGTGTGTCCTCTCCCCTTCTCAGAGCTCTCTTGATATGATTGAGATGTCAGGCTTCATTTGTGGCTACATCTCCTGTGTCTTCTACCTGGGAAGTCGATTTCCTCAGCTCTATAAAAATGTGAGTAGCTTTTTGGCTGAGTGTCCTCGTGGGCTTCACCAAGTTGAATCACAGCATACCCTCTCCCTCACAGGCTCACAGGAGGTCAGGGGTTGGAAGGGACCTGAAGAGATCATCCAGTCCAACCCCCTGCCAGAGCAGGAGCACAGAATCCAGCACAGGTCCCACAGGAACACATCCAGACAGGGCTGGGAAGGCACCAGAGCAGGAGACTCCACAACCCCTCTGGGCAGCCTGCTCCAGGGCTCTGGGAGCCTCACAGTGCAGAAGTTCCTCCTCATGTTGAGGTGGAACCTCCTCTGCTGCAGCTCACATCCATTGCTCCTTGTCCTGCCCCAGGCAGCAAGTGAGCAGAGCCTGTCCCCTCCCTCCTGACCCCTAGCCCTCAGATATTGATAGACATTGATTAAGTCCCCACTAAGTCTTCTCTTCTCCAGACTGAAGAGCCCCAGGTCCCTCAGCCTCTCCTCTCCAGGCAGTGCTCCAGTCCCCTAACCATCCTCACAGCCCTCTGCTGGACCCTCTCCAGCAGATCCCTGTCCCTCTTGACCTGGGAGCCCAGAACTGAAGGCAGCACTCAAGATGAGGTCTCAGCAGGGCAGAGTAGAGGGGGAGGAGAACCTCCCTGGCTCTGCTGGACACACTTCTTAATACACCCCAGGACCCCATTGGCCTTCTTGACCCCCAGGGCACATTGCTGTCCCATGGAGAACTTCTTACCCACCAGCACTGCCAGGCCCCTCTCCCCAGGGCTGCTCTCCAGCACATCCCCTCCCAGCCTGTACTACAGATTTTTTTTACACATTTTAACCTTTTTTGTGTGTGTAAAAAGTTCTCTTTTCAGTTCCAGAGAAGATCCACAGCAGGCACCTCTTACCTGCTCTTTGCCCTGGCCATGATGGGGAACTGCACCTATGGACTGAGCCTTGTCCTCAAGATGCCAGCTGCCAAATCCTTCCAAGCCCTCTACTTTCTCCACCACCTTCCCTGGCTCATTGGGAGCTTTGGGGTTCTGTTTCTGGATGTTTTTGTATCCTTTTCCTGGTGGAGTTTCTCAGGGTGGGGTTGGGAGTGAACAGGTCAGAAATCCAATCAATCAGGTTTTGCATAGGTTGGAAACGACCTCAGACCTCATCAAGGCCAATGACTGCCTTTGGAGATCAGGAAAGGAAGTGTTTGAGGCCAAAGCCTGGTGCCAGCTCCGTGGTGCTGCTGGGCCTTGCTCCTCCCTGTGGACTTGCAGTCACACCTCTTGCATCTCCACGTAGCAGAGCAGAAAGAGGACAGTTTCTGCCTTTTTGGTGGCAAGTAAGAAAGTGGAGGTTGTGTCTGCAGCTGTCTCAGTCCTTAGCTCCATGAGCCTGTGGTCAAATGCAGAGTGACTTCAGGCCCAGGCTGCAGCCTCTTGTGCTAATCCTTTCCATATTAAAAGGAAGTCCTTTACCAGGTTTACCTGGACCCCTTCCAGAAGCTCTGATTCCCAGGCACCCCAGGCCCTGTCTGTCTGATGAAAGGGATTTGCTAAGGCACTGCAATCAGAGCAGGGATGTGCTGGCCCATCCTGGCCTTTGGCTGGACTCTTCAATTACTCTGCCCTTCAGAGGAGCCTCCTGGGGGGCTGTGGGTTTGCAGCCCCACGTCCTGCACAGTGGGGTCACAGCACTCCAGTGCTGCCCTCGGAGCAGGCTGGGGCTCCTGGCCTCTTTGGGTGGAAGTTGCAGGTTTGTAGCTTTGTCTCTTTCATGAGACCCTTGCAGTTTTCTCTGGCCTGAGCAGGCTGGAGGGCTTCAGAGCTGGGGTGAGTGCTCCATCAGCAAAGCAGTGACTCCTCCTTCCCCTTCCAGCCCCACACCAAGCTGGAAACAGAAACCAAGCAGCATTTATATACCCCAAACCCTCCCTTAGAATCTGACCTCGATGGCCCTTGCAGGACCTGACCTGCATACCTGCAGCTGCCTTCCTTATGATGGCTCTGAAAAAGGAGCTTTCGACACTGGCCAGCAGCAGCCCTGCCCTGGCACTGCAGAGCCAGGGTGCACATGACTTTCATTTCTGGGTTCCTGGCTTGATTGGAGCCTGAAGCCAATCTTGCTCACAGTCCTCCAGTTCAAATTCTATTGAGAACAGATGCTTCCAAATCAGGTTGAGGAGCTTGCAGGAATCCAGGCAGGAATCTAGTGTGAGCTGAAAATGCATGGAGCAGTTGCAATCAAGAGGAGACAAAAGCAGACCTCCTGCTTTGAGAAGCCCCAAAGGTAAAGGAAGTCAGGGCTTGGAAAGAGAGAGCTTCAGAACTGTCTCTTGCCAAGCAGCAGCAGAAGACACAGCAGGCAAACTGCTCTGTCCTGGCAGACCAGAACATGAGGAGCAGGATCACCTGGGCTTTGGAGATCAGAGGAGTTAACCCCAACGTGATCACTCCCGAGAGGGAGATGTTCCATAGTGCATCATTTGTGTCCCAGCCTCTGCACCAACTGCCTCCTTCTAGCAGACCTGGTGCTTGGTAGTGCCAGGAGGTGCAAAGGAAACTCTCATTTCTCCAGCTCCAGGCCAGGACTGAGAGCTCACTTAACTCTGTCCCCTTCAGTCCTCTTTTGCCTCCATCTGGCAGGGCTGGGTTTGACCAGGTTTAGACACAAATGGGCTCCCTTCTCAGGGAGCCACACAGCTCAGGGCTTAGTGGGGCCTGAGATGGCACCTTGGTAGCCAGAGGTGTTCAGTCCAGGTTTGCCTGCT
Source organism: Colaptes auratus (assembly GCA_015227895.2). Taxonomy (NCBI): domain Eukaryota; kingdom Metazoa; phylum Chordata; class Aves; order Piciformes; family Picidae; genus Colaptes; species Colaptes auratus. The sequence continues at coordinate 12,789 of JAAWVA010000980.1, forward strand.
GTGGTGGACCTTGGTAGTGCTCAACTGCTTAATGTTTCACTCGGAATCACAGCATGGGCTGGGTGGGAAGGGACCCTCCAGGGCCACCCAGTTCAACCCTCCTGCAGGGACAGCTGGAGCAGGCTGCTCCCAGCCCCAGCCAGCCTGACCTGCAATGGTGCCAGCCATGGGGCAGCTCCTACCTCCCTGAGCAACCTGGGCCAGGCTGTCTCCACCCTCAGTGTCAAACACTTCTTCCTTCTCTCCAGTCTGAGTCTCCCTCTTGCAGTTCAAACCCTCCCCCCTTGGCCTGTCCCTGCAGGCCCTGCTCCAAGCCTGTCCCCAGCTGGCTGCTCAGCCCTTGAAGCACTGCAAGGCCACCAGAAGGTCTCCCTGGAGCCTTCTCTTCCCCAGGCTGCACAACCCCGACCCTCCCAGCCTGGCCCCACAGCAGAGGTGCTCCATCCCCTCCCAGCACTGCTGTGGTCCTTGCAGCCAAGGATGCCAAACTGCCTGCTTGGAAATCAGTTGCTGAGCAGCTCTGCCCTCAGCCTCCCGGCAGCAGCCACCAGCCCAGAGTTTCTGGGTGCTGAAGAACTTGTCTGTCAGCCTTCCTCTTTCACCCTGTTCCCACCAGAAGCAAGCAGCTGGTTTTGTGCTGAGCTCAAAGCCCTTTGCCAACCTTTGTGTCCCTATTGTCAAGAGCAGCAGTGCTGGAATCCTCCACCCCTCCTCCTGCTCATTAAGTGGAGCCAGGTTGTTCCCAGCAAGCCTCAGCCAGAGCCAGGCTGTTGTGCACAGGCTCTTCTCTCCCACCTCTTGTGACTTGCAGGGCAGCCTCTGGCAGTCCATTATCTTCCCCTACAAAGCACCAGGCTCTGATGTTTAATTACAGCCTGCAACCACTGCAAACCTGACCTGAGAGCAAGCCAGGGCCTGCCCAGCCCAGCACCCAGCTTCTCTGCACACCTAGAACAGCTCCCTGCCCTCCCTCTAAAGGCTCCCTTCTTCCCCTCTAAAGGCTCCCTTCTCTCCCTGTAGACCCTCCCTCCTCTCCCTCTGGACACCCTTCCCCTTCCTCTCCCTCTGAAGCCTCCCCTCCTCCTCTCTGGACCCCCCACCAACTCCTCTCCCAAACCTCTTTCACTTTTTGAACTGTCATTAAGTTGTTCAGTGAAACACTTTGGGTCCACTGCCTCAGTGCCTGGCATGAGCTTCACTCTCAGCCATCACTTTGGTTGTCTCCTCCTCAGTCTTACCCTCCACCTGTCTCCACTTCCATCTTAAGTTGCACACACACACAACCCCCCAGAAATTCAGCCTTGAGAAGCAAAGTAGCTTCTGTGGGAAAAGGGCAGGAGGGGATCCTGCCCTTGCCTCCAGCTCTGCTGTCCCCAGCAGCAGAAGGACTCAGAGCTGCTGGACAGAGGCCAGAGGAGGCCACAGAGGTGGTCCCAGGGCTGGAGCAGCTCTGCTGGGAGCACAGGCTGAGGGAGCTGGGGCTGTGCAGCCTGCAGAGGAGAAGGCTCCAGGGGCACCTCAGAGCTGCTGCCAGGAGCTGAAGGGATCCTGCAGGAAGGCTGCAGAGAGACTTCTCCTGAGGGGGTCTGAGCCAGGCCAAGGGGCAATGGTCTGGAGCTGAGGCAGAGCAGGGTCAGAGTGGAGCTGAGGCAGAAGTTGTTGAGCAGGGGGAGCTGAGGCTCTGGCCAGGCTGCCCAGGGAGGCTGTGGCTGCCTCCTGCCTGGGGGTGTTCAGGGCCAGGCTGGATGAGACCTTGAGCAGCTGAGTCTAGCTGGGAGGTGTCCCTGCCTGTGGCAGGGGGCTGGAGCAGATGAGCTCTGAGGTCCCTTCCACTTGAGCCATTCTAGGATTCTGTGTTCTTTGAGCCCTGAAACCAGGAGGATCTCAAGTCCTGAGGGGGGTTTTGGTGTTCCCTGCCTGTTGCCTTTTTTAGCACACTGCAACTAAAATGGGATCAAAGATTTGTGCTGGGAAGTGCTGGAGGCAAGCACGAAGCCAGGGCTGGGAGAGGCTCTGTGCTGCTGGAAGGAATTGCACAGCTGGGATGAAGTCCATGGATAATGCTTCCAGCCCAGCACAGGGACTGGACACAGCAAGGTCTCAGCTTCCCTCTGCAGGCTGCGGCGTGCAGAGCCTGGCCAGGCCTGACTCAGGGCATGGCTTGGGGCTGCTGGGCTGGGAGCAGCTGCTGCAGAGCCTCCCTCTCTGGTGCCAGTTGATGACTTCCTTACCCACAGGGACAGGTGACTCTGCAGTTCATCCTCTACCATCAGCACAAGGAGGAGGCACAGCCTGCTCTGCTGGCCCTGGAGGTGGAGCCCTTGCTGGTGACCGAGGAGGCTGCTTAGAGGCAGGCTGGGTGCCTCCTGCTGGCTCCACTGGATTTCCCTCTTGGATTCCCTCTTGGATTCCCTCTTGGATGACCTCAGCAAAGAGCTAAACTGCCATTTGTAATTTTTATTTCTTTTTTAGGAGGCCAACTTACTCCTTACTTGATGCTGTCACTAATTGATCTCAGTGCAAAGGAGAAGCCAATCACACTGCATTTCATCCTTGCTGTGCTTGGAGTTGGGGGTCCTGGGGAGGAGCAGCTGAGGGAGCTGGGGGTGTTCAGCCTGGAGCAGAGGAAGCTGAGGGAGGCCTCCGTGCTCTCTGCAGCTCC
>JAAWVA010000981.1:0-15448 GCA_015227895.2 Colaptes auratus
GGGGGAGGGGGAGGGGAGGGGGAGGGGGAGGGGGAGATTACTTCAGTTCTCAGATGTCTGTTTTTTCCACTGGCATACAGTTATTTAACAGTTAAATCAGAGGTGATATTGTGGAGACATTAATCTGAGACCAGGAAAAGTTGCCAAAACCAATCTATTGAAGGAAATGCCAGGCCAGGCAGTGGGCCAGTCACTTATCCTTACTAGCAACCTGCAGGCTGTATAACCAAAGCCTCTAAAGTTTATTATTGCAGTTTATTATTCTTTTGTCATGATATAGAAAAAAGACATTGATGTAAAATAATTTTTACACCAAGTTTCTCCCTGATACTTGGAACTGAAACCCATTCATACTTGCATGGGAACAAGTTATGGGACAAATTTTTTTTCTGTATCAATGTCAAACCAGATGCTCATGCATATATGTAACTTCTCATTGTCTCCATGGGGCTAAAAAAAACCCCAAAAAGCCCCCAGAATAACCCACAGCCTGGATTTTGTATGAGAAATAGACAAGCAAAAGAATTCACATCCCAAGAGGGGAAAGCATGACTATTGACTTCAGTGGAATTGCACTGAACAGCTCACTTGCATGCTGGCCTCAGCAGCTGTGGAAAGATGTCACATGACAATGACATGTAAATGATATAACCCAACCAAGTCATTCATATTAATGTCCTTTAAATTTTGGAACACAATTCAAGACAGTAGTCACTCACTACTGGCATTTCCAAGACAGAGCTATAAGTATTACATCACATCATACAGCACTGGATGGGCTTTCCTAACAGAGATCCTCTGAAAAAACAAGATTATGAAGATTTTCCCAGATTACAATATTTAAGTGAACAAAGCATGTGAATATGTGTGGGGATTTTGGTCTTATTTTAAAATGCTTGTCTTTTGTTCTTGGTCTTTATACTAAGGGATAAGATATCCCATACTTTGTGGGATTCTTTTTTTCTTTAATAAAATGTGCTGTTGTCATCTTTAGCATTGATTTAGTACTGTTATAGCTGTCACTATCTCAAATTATTATTAGCACAACAAGTTCTGTAACAGAAGATTCTGTCTGGTATGTAGACTACCTGACACGTTTGGGGAAAAACCAACCAAACAAAAACTGACCAACCATACCAACCAACCAAAAAAAACCAAAAAAACCCCATATCAAACCATACCAAAAGACCAGCTGCCAATATGTCTTCCAAAAGGGCTTACCTGTTCTTTCTGACCACATCAGCCACTCAAGTGAAAGAATAGAGTCTCCTACAAATTTTGCCTACTGTCACTTGTAATTTAAAACATGAGGGTCAACATTTCTTTCTTTTGACAGACAGAAAAGAGTTGAAGAGGAGGGTATAAAACCAGAAATAAATGGACTGCTAAGTCTTGATTTCCCTGAATTGGAATATCTTCCCTACTTTTTGGGCTATTTAGGATCCAGTCTTTAGCTGTATTTTCCATGCAAAATAAAGCTCATCTCAATATTAGTATGAGATACAAAGCCCTAGGTAGTACATATGACAGTTGGTCCAAATTTTGATCTTCAACTGAAAAAAGATCAAAAGGACAGACAGAAGAAGCTGAACATTAGTGATCTAGGCCCCTCAAATTAAGAAGGACATTCAGACACTTGAACATGTCCAGAGAAGGGAAACGAGGCTGGGGAGAGCATAAGCCCTACGAGAAGAGGCTAAGGGAACTGGGATTGTTTAGCCTGGAGAAGAGGAGGCTCAGGGGAGACATTATTGCTTCAGACAGTTGTAGCCAGGAAGGGGTTGGTCTCTTCTCCCAGGCAACCAGCATCAGAACAAGAGGACACAGTCTCAAACTGTGCCAGGGGACGTTTAGGCTTAAGGTGAGGAGAAAGTTGTTCACAGAGAGAGTTGTTAGCCTTTGGAATGGGCTGCCCAGGGAGGTGGTGGAGTCACCATCCCTGGAGGTGTTCAAGAGGGGATTGGTGCCATAGTTTAGTAGTCATGAGGTCTGTGGTGACAGGTTGGATTTGATGATCCTTCAGGTCTTTTCTAGCCTTATTGATTCTATGATTGATTCTATGATTCTTTTCTTTTTTGTACTACTCTTCATTGTTTCTGGGTTGATACCTTTAGATATTTTATATAATGGCTGTAGCTAGGAAAAAGACAATAAAGAGTTCAAGGGCTGTCACTCAGGAGTGTGACTTGGTTGAGAATCACTGGTACCATGCCCTATTAGCATCTCTTCCAGTTTGGAGTACATTGTTGTAGTGGTTTGAGCCTTAACTGGAAGTTAAGAGCTCAGGTGGGGGGCAAGGCTGAGAATCTCTCCCGCACTCCCCCCCTCCTTCCTCCTAACAGAAAGGGGAGAAAAGGAAGAAGCAAACCCACCAAATAATAATTTGGAGTTGGCTTGGAAGTAGAGAGGTAAAGAGTTGTCTTTAAGCAGTATATATATATATATATATATATATATATATATATATACACATATACTGCTTAATATATATATATATATATATATTATATATTATATATATTATATATATAATATATATATATAATATATAATATATATATTATATATATTATATTATATATATATTATATAATATATATATAACAATAACAGGGAAAAAAAAAAAAGGTTCACAAGGACAAGGAACAAGGATGGATGGGAGGGGGACAAAAACAAGAGAATAATACAAAACCAGCCTTTCTCTGAGGAAGCGTGGAGGCAGCAGGTCCGACCACGTGGCAGAGGAGCAGGAGGGCAGCTGCAGTAGTTCTCATCCAGCAGAAGCAGAAGCCAGAAAAAGCCGTGGCCAACAGCTACAATGTCCTGCTTTTTATACCCTAGCTGGGCAGGGAGGGGGGAGTGGAACAGACTCAGCTTCCCAGGTGAAAAATGCCCTGCAGGGAGTGCAAAGTACCTGCAAGCCCTCCACCCTGCTTTGTTCTTTTGTTCTCAGAAAAGGGTGTTAACCCACCACAATTGTTAACACCTGCATTCTAATATTAGAGATGTAGCTTTACGAATATTTTGCCTAAGTAGATAAAAGTAACAGCTACAGAAGGGAAAGCAAGGAATCTTGCTTGATTACAAAGAGATGGGATAATACACCTGAGGATCTGATGATTAGAGGAAGCTATCTTTGCAGGGAGGCTTTCACTGCAATGACAAATATTTGCTTAGCCTAAGGGTTACTACCCTTTAGGTGCACAAAGTACTTGCTGAAGTTGGGCAATTCTAATCAGATTTTCTTGCTTTTTGTAACATTGATTTCTTGCAGCAAATAGTCAAAGTTACTAAAATAAAAAAATGGTATCTTCAGAGCTTGACCAGATTGTATCTACCTACAAGTTTCATTTAAATTTTTTTGAAAATAAAATAGGTTTTTATAGGATGAACAGCATGGCCCAGGTTAATCTCTGCTGTGAAAGGATGCAGCTCCATCAGCTTCAGCATTGCTATCTGCCAAACAGACCGTGGCTGAATTTTTCATCACATCTTATTTAGCAAAAATGCAGTTATACTTCAGATTGTGCTGGTGTGGTTCTAGCAAGGGAGACCTAAAGAAGTAAAGTTTTTTAAATATATATTTATAAACATTATCCACAAAGCCCTCTTTTTGTTCATTTTGTCAGCCCAAACACTACTTAAAACCGACTTTCACAGGGATGTGTGTATTTGCAGTTTGGGTTCATCAAACATTCATTATTCAATACTGACAGCTGGTAGCAGGCGTACATGCTCTTCCCTTGTTTGGTTTTCTGATATAACTTGTCATGTAGTGGTTGTTTGTAACTAAATTTGTTACAGCAAGGTTATATGTTTTCTTGCTATCAAATAAAACACAGAAGAAAAACTATACAAAGTGTAATGTAATGTTTTTAAACTTGAAATAATAATGCAAAATCAGTGTTTTTATCAAAACAACTGCTGATGAATAGCCACAGGGTTTTGGTTTTTTCTTAAATTATAACAGATTTTAAAATCAGAAAAACATGCCTGTGACAGCAGTTTCTGATCCCTTCAGTGATAATAAAATAACCACTTCCCACAACAGGCATTATACACTTAGGTGCGATAGCACAGCCTGTCAAGAGTACCCATACAATGAAACCAGTCATTGGGTACTGCTGCAATGGGACAAGCTGCTCTGCCTTGACGGAGACCAGATGTCACCAATGCAACTTGAATATCATGAGGAGTATGACACCAGCATAGGTAAATTTGCCAAGTGAGATGTGCATTTTTGGGCACAATGTAAATTCACATTTTGATCCATGGCTTAATTCTACATGTTATAACAAAGCTGTAACAAAGGCCTACAGCACTGAAAAGCTCCACCTGTAACAACACCAAAAGATAAGATTTAAAAGACTTTTAAGTGCCTAAATCAGACATAATTTCTCAGGAAATTCAACAAGTGGGAAATACACCTGAAACCTCAGAGAAGTACATACTAAGGCTGCCTGTGTGTTTTTGTAAATGCCACATAGCACTTTTTGCATTTTGCAATGTCACTCTGTCACATTTTAGAGCATTAACTAGAGCTGGTGTGGTGGGCTGAAATTTCCCCCCAACATTAATTTTACCAGACTATCTCAGCTGGAATCAAATGAAAGCTGTATTTACAGGCAAAAGTGCAATCTACAATGGAATGCAATTAATATGTACAAAATATACAGTATACACAATATTTACAGATATTTACAATTAACAAATAGCACAAGAGTCCCCCTGGTCAGAGACTAGGAGAAGCTACCAGCTTCTCCTTCTCTGCCTACCCAGAACCCCCTGGACAAAGAGGAGAAAGGAGCAAAGAAAGCTGCTCTTAGACCTAACCAAAACAAAGGTCAAGTAGAAGCAAGTTAATATCTCTCCCAAGCAAAGAGGTGAGAGTAGATGAGGAGAAAGAATTATTTTGGTGCAACCAGTTTTCTTGGTCCAGGGAAGGAAAGAGACTTAGTTCTTTTGAATATTCCCGTGTCTGAAGGGTTAAATCTTGGAGAGCCGAGCTCCAAGCACTGCTGGCCTGATAAGAGGGGATAGTGTTGGCCTTGATGGCTTGTGAATTATGGTCCAGCAGTGTGGCTGGAGGAGGGCATACATTTGATGATGAACGGTTGTTATTACTGGAGTGTGTAAGACTTGAGACAGACCAGATTGTTGTAACGGGGTCCCTGCTCCAGTAGTAGGTTGCTTTTTTGTATTGTATAAGCTTTTATAAAGGATTTTGTGTAATAAACTGGACACCTAACCCTGCATCAGGCTGAGTCCTGTCTCTTAATCGTGGCAAATGGTGATCCCCGATGTGATAGGGGCAATGAAACGCTAAGCTGCGTCCTGCCGCGTATTCCCTTGGAACTTTGAATGAGCTGCTTAAAGGAAGCAGGAAAAGCCGGTTGGCCAGAGCAATCCCTCCCACTGGATGAGAGGTGAGCTGTGGGAAACATGGGGAACCAGGAGAGTTTCTCAGAAAGAGACATTTATGAATTAATGCAAGAACTCCTTAGAAAGCATGGCAAAGCTATCTGTGGCTGTGATCTTAAGGAGATGCTGGAGTGGGTGCAGGAGAACATCCCGACAGTTACAATGTCTAGTATGTTTACAAGTAAAATCTGGCACCAAGCGGGGGTGAAGTTATGGGATGCTGCTACCACAGGGAATGTTGAAGCGCAGCATATGCTCCCATGGTGGCAAGTTATATTTGAGATGCTTAGGTGCAAGAAGGGAATTTGGAACAGAGTATTGAGGGAGCTCAGACTCCTCCTCTGTTACCCTCTAAGCTGCCACCAAAGCCGAAGCTGCGGACTTAGACTCTGGGTACATATGCAGCAGAACACCCCCCCGAGGATGACCTTCTAGATCCAGGTCCTGTTGATGCTGAATGGGAACCAGGCCTTTTACCCTGGGATCCTCACGATGTGTGGGCTTCTACTAAGCGTCAAGCTTTGCAGGATGGAGACACTGAGGTTGCCGCAAGAATTGTGGCCCCTGTACTGTACGGGGGAAGAGGGGGTAACCCTCAATGGGAGGCTTTGTCCTTCCCAGTGATTAAAGAACTCTGTCGTACTGCCGCTGAGCATGGGCTCTCTTCTCCTTATTTTGCTAATCTTTTAACATCTATACTCGATAATCATGTCATGACAGCATACAACTTAAAATCTCTGGCACAGCTGTTGCTAACTCCATCTCAGTATACTTTATGGGAGTTCCAGTGGAGAAAAGGGCTCCAAGTGCTCTTACTTACATATGCGGGACATAACAACCAGGCTTTAGCGGCACTCACGTTGGATCATCTCATGGGCACAGGTCAGCACATCGACCCAGCAGCGCAAGCCCACGACTGTCCACAGGAAGCCCTGGAAGCATCGCGAGAAGAGGCACGAAAGGCTTTTCTTAAAGTCCCGGACTTTCAAAAGCCGCAAAAAGCTTTTACAAATATCGTGCAGGAGCCTTATATGCAATTAATAGATAGGCTTAAATTGGCCTTAGAATGTCAAATTGATAATGGGGAGGCAAGGGAAATATTACTGTTGAAATTAGCTGTGGAGAATGCAAATGCAGATTGTAAGAAGTTGTTAAAATCTTTGCCTAATCAAAATCCCACCTTGCTAGAAATGATTGAAGTATGTAATAAATAGGTACGATGGAATATAAGTATGAAGTTATGGCTGCAGCTTTTGCAGCTTTGAATGGTCCAATGAATACAGGAGTTTGTTATGGTTGTGGGAAACCGGGTCATCTCAGAAAGATTAAGGGACCTTTAAGAAATAAAGGAGGATTCGGGTCTATTGGGGATCCACAGATTCTGTGGGTACAGATTATCTCTCAAAAACGTCCTGTTTGTCAATGTGTCCTGATGTATGGTCAGCAGAACATAGTGCTTAGTGGTATTATTGATACTGGAGCAGACATCACAGTGATTTCTAAAGCTAAATGGCCCCCCCGCTGGCCTGTAGCTAGTGCATCTCAGGCGCTGGCAGGCATAGGGGGAGCTGGAGAAAGTCATCAGAGCCTGAATTTCATTCAGATGCAGGGATCAGAGGGACATATAGCTTCTGTGAAATCCTTTGTTTTATCCGTGCCTATGGTGCTATGGGGTCATGATGTGCTTTCACAATGGGGGATGACCATGAACACCCAATTTTAGAGGGGGCCATTGCGGTGCACGGCACCCTTCAGTTAACTTGGAAAGCAAATACTCCTGTCTGGGTGGATCAATGGCCCCTACCATTGCAAAAGCTTTGCGCACTTCAAGAATGGTCACAGAGCAATTGGGAAAAAGGGCATATTGACCTCCACAAGTCCTTGGAATTCTCCTATTTTTGTCATCAAAAACAAAACAGGCAAATGGCGTTACTCCATGATCTCAGAAAGATTAATGATGTTATGGAAGATATGGGGAGCTTCAATCAGGGCTACCTCACTACAATGATACCACGATATTGGCATTAACTGTTATTGACCTAAAAGACTGCTTTTTAGCATTCCTTACATCTAAATGATGCTCCTAAGTTGCTTTTCAGTTCCAAACATTAACATGCAACAACCTTTGCAGAGATACCATTGGGTTGTGCTTCCACAAGGAATGAAAAATAGTCCTACAATTTGTCAACAGAAAGGGGAAATGTGAAATACAACACCAGAGGAAAGACTGCAGAAAGCTCTGAGACAGCAAGCTGCAGATTTCTGGTCAATCTTCCGAGAACCCCTTTTTTCTACTTGTTTAGTAGGACTGTCTTTGGATAAGTGGCTAGTTTCTTATCTTTTAAATTGTTGGTAATTGGGACTTTTATCTGGATTTGTAGTTTTCTTAGAACGATTATGTATGCTTTATTGCTTTATTCTTTTTGCTACTTTTTTGCCTTGTTTATTGTAATGCTTATAGAGTTTGATTTTGCTTTGTTAAAGGGATTCTTGTTATATAACAGAAGGGGGAATTGAAGGGTTAAATCTTGGAGAGCCAAGCTCCAAGCACTGCTGGCCTGATAAGAGGGGATAGTGTTGGCCTTGATGGCTTGTGAATTACGGTCCAGCAGTGTGGTTGGAGGAGGGCATACATTCGATGACGAAAGGTTGTTATGACTGGAGTGTGTAAGACTTGAGACAGATCAGATTGTTGTAACGGGGTCCCTGCTCCAGTAGTAGGTTGCTTTTTTGTATTGTATAGCTTTTATAAAGGATTTTGTGTAATAAACTGGACACCTAGCCTGCATCAGGCTGAGTCCCTTCTCTTAATCACAGTACGCGTCATGAAATTAGAGGCACAAATGAGGCCAAAATATCAACAGAGAGGCTATATATTACACAAATAAAGTGGATAGATCAGAAGGGCAGAGAGAGAGAAAATAGAGAGTGAGACAGAGAAGAGGGAGAGAGAAGAGGAAAGGAATTATATTACCACATCCCTCACCCCCCAAGACAGTTTGAGTCTATGGAGGAAAGCTGCTGCAGGTTTGTCATGGAGAAGAGGTCATCATTGTTGGCTGTGCTGTCCTCTGAGCAGCCTCTTTGGTTCCATGAGTTACAGCAGGCAGAACTTAGGACACAGAGAGAGGGTTCCTCTTGGTCTGCTTCGTCCAGGCTACATGGTGATGTCTCTGTGATTTTTTCTCCCATTATTCTCTCCATTTTTCTTCAGAGCAGCATTGCCCCGGTCTTTTCCTTCTCTTGTGTTTTCCTTCTCCTGAGTTTTCCTTCTACCGAGCCAGTAGTTGTTCAAATCTTTTATACAGTTTTTAGGTATGAGCCCAGGTGGCAAATATGCATATTCCAGAGACTATCACTAGCAGTGGCCTCTGCCCAGTATTTCCAGGGCAGCTGCAGTCTGGTGAGCAATCTTTATCTAAGCACCTTCCAGAGAGTCGTTATCCAGGGGCATCTGCCCAATACACATCAGCTAATGTCTGGGCAAGCAGCACAGGTGATTTTATCTTTGTTGAGTCACATCAAGAGAGACAAGATTTGGTCTCTCACACCAGTCTTATGGTAGATATCTTTCCAATAGTATTATTTATAATACAGGAGTAGACTAGACTAGACTAGACTAGACTAGACTAGAATAGAATAGAATATCACAGTATCACAGTATCACTAAGGTTGGAAGAGACCTCAAAGATCATCGAGTCCAACCTGTCACCACAGACCCCATGACTAGACCATGGCACCAAGTGCCACGTCCAATCCCCTCTTAAACACCTCCAGGAACGGTGACTCCACCACTTCCCCGGGCAGCCCATTCCAATGGCGAATGACTCTCACAGTGAACTTTCTCCTCTTGAGCCTAAACTTCCCCTGGCACAGCTTGAGACTGTGTCCTCTTGTTCTGGTGCTGGTTGCTAGAGAAGAGGCCAGCCCCCTCCTGGTTACAAGCACCTTTCAGGTAGTTGTAGGGAGCAATGAGGTCTCCCATGAGCCTTGTCTTCTCCAGGCTAAACAACCCCAGCTCCTTCAGCCTCTCCTCAGAGGGCTTGTGCTCAAGGCCTCTCACCAGCCTTGTTGCCCTCCTCTGGACACATTCAAGTGTCTCGATGTCTTCTTAAAATGAGGGCCCAGAATGGACACAGGACTCAAGGGAGGCCTAACCAAGGAGAGTTCAGGGGTACAATGACTTCCCTGCTCCTGCTGGCCACACTATTCCTAATGCAGGCCAGGATGCCATTGGCCTTCTTGACCACCTGGACACACTGCTGCCTCATGTTTAGGTGGCTGTCGATCAGCACCCCCAGGTCCCTCTCTGTTTGGGAGCTCTCCAGCCACTCCGACCCCAGCCTGTAGCTCTGCATGGGGTTGTTGTGGCCAAAGTGCAGCATCCTGCACTTGGACTTGTTGAATGCCATTACATTGGACTCTGCCCATCTGTCCAGTTGGTCAAGGTCCCTCTGCAGGGCCCTTCAACCCTCTAACTGACCAACATCTGCTCCCAACTTGGTGTCATCTGCAAATTTGCTGATGACTGCCTCAATCCCCTCATCCAGTTCATCAGTAAAGATATTGAAGAGGATGGGGCCCAGCACTGATCCCTGGGGCCACCACTAGTGACTGGCTGCCAGCTGGATGTGGCACCATTCACCACCACTCTCTGGGCTTGGCCCTCCAGACAGTTCCTAACCCACCACAGAGTGTTGCTGTCCAACCCACAAGCTGACAGCTTAGCCAGCAAATAGAATAGAATAGAATAGAATAGAATAGAATAGAATAGAATAGAATAGAAAGAGTAGAATAAACCAGGTTGGAAGAGACCTTCAAGATCATCATGTCCAACCTATAATCCAACACCACCTAATCAACTAAACCATGCAACCAAGAACCCTATTGTCTCCTCCTGAACACCTCCAGTGATGGCGACTCCATCACCTCCTCGGGCAGCCCATTCCAATGGGCAATCACTCCCTCTGTGTAGAACTTCTTCCTAACCTCCAGCCAAAACCTCCCCTGGCACAGCTTGAGACTGTGTCCACTTGTTCTGGTGCTGCCTGCCTGGGAGAAGAGACCAATCTCTGCCTGGCTACAACCTCCCTTCAGGTAGTTGGAGAGAGCAAGAAGGTCACCCCTCAGTCTCCTCTTCTCCAGGCTAAGCCACCCCAGCTCCCTCAGCCTCTCCTCACAGGGCTTGTGTTCCAAACCCCTCACCAACTTCATTGCCCTTCTCTGGACACATTCCATCAAGTCAACATCCTTCCTAAACTGAGGGGCCCAGAACTGGACACAGGACTCAAGGTGTGGCCTAACAGGTGCAGTGTACAGGGGCAGAATGACCTCCCTGCTCCTGCTGGCCACACTGTTCCTGATGCTGCCTGGGCACACTGCAGGCTCATGCTCAGCCTACCATCGACCAGTACCCTTGGGTCCCTCTCTGCCTGGCCACTCTCCAGACACTCTGACCCCAGACTGTAGCACTGCATGGGGTTGTTGTGGCCAATGTGCAGAACCCGGCACTTGGATGTGTTCAATCTCATGCCGTTGGATTTGCCCATCTGTCAGCCTGTCGAGGTCCTCTGCAAAGCCTCTCTGCCCTCCAGCAGATCAACTACTGCCCCCAGCTTGGTGTCATCCACAAATTATGATGATGGACTCAATGCCCTCATCCAGATCATCAATAGAGATGTTGAAGAGCATAGGGCCCAGCACTGATCCTTGGGGCACACCACTAGTGACTGGCTGCCAGCTGGATGTGGCACCATTCACCACCTCTCTCTGGGCTCGGCCCTCCAGCCAGTTCCTAACCCAACACAGTGTGCTCCCGTCCAAGCCATGGGCTGACAACTTGGCCAGGAGTTTGCTGTGGGGGACAGTGTCAAAGGCCTTGATGAAGTCCAGGTAGACCACATCCACAGGCCTCCCCACACCCACCAGGCGGGTCACCTGATCACAGAAGGAGATCAGGTGGTCAGGCAGGACTGCCCTTCCTAAATCATGTTGGCTGGGCCTCATGCTTGGCTATCTGTATGTGCTGTGTGATTGCACTCAAGATGACCTGTTCCATAATCCTCTGGTACTGAGTTCAGACCTATAATTCCCTGGCTCTTCCAACAAGCCCTTCTGTGGATGGGCAAACATTGGCCAGCTTCCAGTCTTCTGGGATCTCCAGTGAGCCAGGAGTGCTGAAAAATGATGGAGAGTGGCTTGGCCAGCTCATCTGCCATCTCCCTCAGCACCTTAGGATGGATCCTGTCTGGTCCCATGGACTTGTGGGGATTCAAGCAGCTAAGGAGATCTCTAACTACTTCCTCCTGGAACACAGGCATGCTATGCTGCTCCCTGGCTCCTTCTGCCAGCTCTCCGTGTCCACCAAAGAGTGGAGGTTGTCCTTGCCCCTTCTCTTGCTATTAATGTATTTATAGAAGGATTTTTTTCACAGCAGAGGCCAGTCTAAGCTCTAAATGCACTTTTGCCTCCCTAATTTTCTTCCAAGACCTAGCAGCATCCTTAAACATTCCATGGGTTGCCTCACCTTTCTTCCAAAGATGGTACACCCTCTTTTTTGCCCTTAGTTCTTTTAGAAGATCATTGCCCATCCAGGCTGGTCGTCTTCCCCAGTGGCTCATCTTTGGCACATTGGCACAGCCTGTTCCTGCACCTTCAAGAATTCTTCCTTGAAGTAGGTCCAGCCCGCCTGAACCCCTTTGTTTTTAAGGGCTGTTTCCCAAGGAACCTTCTGAGTTACTTTGTGAGTAACCAGAAGTCTGCCCTCTGGAAGTCCAGAGTGGAGGTCTTCTTGCTGTCCCTCTTAGATTGAGTGAGTACTGAAAATTCAATTATCTCGTGGTCACTGGTGCCTAAACACCCTCCAACCACCACATCTCCCACCAGCCCTTCCCTGTTGGTGAAGAGGAGGTCAAGCAGAGCCTTACCCCGGTAGGCTCGCACAGCACCTGGGATAAGAAGCTGTCCTCCATGCACTCTAAGAATCTCCTAGACTGCCTCCTCTCTTCTGTGGCGAGATCCCAGCAGATATCAGGCAGGTTGAAGGTGCCCATGAGAACAAGGTTGAGCAATCTTGAGACAGCCTTAAGGTGCTATAGAATGCTTCATCAGCATCTTCCTCCTGGTTGGGTGGTCTATAACAGACTCCAACCAGGATGTCTGCCCTGCTGGTCTTCCCTCTAATTTTCACCCACAAGCACGCATCCCAATCATCCCTGATCTCCAGCTCAATGGCATCCAGTGCCTCCCTGATGTACAGGGCCACCCCTCCACCCCTTCTCCCTTGCCTGTCTCTCTTGAAGAGCCTATAGTCATCAACTGCAGCACTCCAGTCATGTGAGTCATCCCACCATGTCTCTGTGATGGCAACTATATCATAACTTTCCTTCTACAACAAGGCTTCCAGCTCCTCTTGTTTCTTGCTCCTACTTTGTGCATTAGTGTACATGCACTTCAGCTGGGCTGCTGGCTTCACCCCTGACTCCAGCTTACCGCCCCCTGATTCCTTTCTGGGGGGTCTGGTTTCAGCCCCTTCCCCCTTCAAATCTAGTTTAAAGCCCTATCAACGAGATCTGCCTATTCCCTTCTTAGAATCTTTTTACCTTTGGGGGACAGGCCATTCTCTTACACTGTGATCTTTCCCCTCCTCTGGGACAGATGTACTCCATCTGTTGGCAGCTGACCTGGTGCAGTAGAAAGTTCTTCAAGATCGAAAAGCCCAAAAGTCTTTTGACTGCACCAGCCTCTAAGCCACTTGTAGATTATAGCTGCTGACCTGTTCCTCCTGGTATTCCCTCTTGGAACTAAGGGTATTGATGAAAAAATTATTTGTTCACCTGACCCCTCAACCAGATCTCCCAGGGCCTTGAAGGGATTTTTGATAGCCCTGCTTGGATCCCCACAATTCCATGGGACCAGATAGGATCTATCCTAGGGTGCTGAGAAGCTGACAGATGAGCTAGATGGTCCTCTCTCCATCAATTTTCAGCAGTCCTGGCTCACCAGAGAGGTCCCAGATGACTGGAAGCTGGCCAACATGATACCCTTCCACAAGAACGGCCAGTTGGTTGAGCCAGGGAATTACAGGTCTGTCAGCCTGACCTCAGTGCCAGGCAAGATTATGGAACAGGTCATCTTGAGTGCAATCACACAGCACTTACAGGATGGCCAAGGGATCAGGCCCAGCCAGCATGGATTTAGGAAGGGTGGGTCCTGCCTGACCAACCTGATCTCCTTCTATAATCAGGTGACCCACCTAGTGGTGGTTGGGAAGGCTGTGGATGTAGACTACATGGACTTCATCAAGGCCTTTGACACCATCCCCCACAGCAAACTGCTGGCCAAGATGTCAGCTCATGGCTTGGACAGCAGCACGCTGCGCTGGGTTAGGAACTGGCTGAAGGGCTGAGCCCAGAGAGTGGTTGTGCCCAGTTTAGGCTAGGCCTTTAAGAAAGAGACAGTTGCTGAACACTCTGGCTGAATGTTTTTGATATTTAAACAAAAACAAGATAGTCTAAACTAATTTCATTTGTAGATTGTAGAATGCAATTTTAAGTTTGGGTTTTAAGTTTGGGTTCTGTTAGTTTAGTCTGGTCTGGGTTCAGGCTGGGTGCAGTCTGTGCTTCTCTGTCCTGTGGGCTGGTCGGCTTCTCTCTTTCTGAAGCAGGAGTGACCTGGGTTAACAAAGCTAACCAGATAAGAAAAACTAATTCTTGCATGCGCTTTTGAGCTAACAGAATTTTCTTCCTTAATGGATTTCTCACTCTCTCTAACCCTTTTTGGGCAAAAGGGGAGGTAGGGAGGGAGAGAGGGGGGTTCAGGGAACCCCCCTGGCCGGCTGGAGGGAAAAGGCTTGTCTGCATTACGTTCATTGCTGTATATTTCTGTATATATTGTAAATATTGTACATTTGTGTACATATTCATTGCATTCCATTTATGCCTGTAAATATAGCTTTCATCTGCTTTTCCGACTGAGCTAGCTGTGGCTTCTTTCTTTGTGTGTGGGGAGGGAACTTTCTCACCCCACCACAGTGGTGGTGAATGGTGCCACATCCAGCTGGTGGCCAGTCACTAGACATGTCCCCCAGGAATCAGTGCTGGGCCCCATGCTCTTTAACATCTCTGTTGATAATCTGGATGAGGGCATTGAGTCCATCATCAGTAAGTTTGCAAATGACACCAAGCTGGGGGCAGGTGTTGATCTGTTGGAGGGTAGAAGGGCTCTGCAGAGGGACCTCGACAGACTGGACAGATGGACAGAGTCCAACATGGTGGCGTTTAACAAGTCCAAGTGGTGGGTGCTACACTTTGGTCACAAGAATGCGATGAAGTGCTACAGGCTGGGGTCAGAGTGGCTGGAGAGTGGCCAGGCAGAGAGGGATCTGGAGGTGCTGGTTGATAGTAGCCTGAACATGAGCCATCAGTGTGCCCAGGTGGCCAAGAAGGCAAATGGCTTCCTTGCCTGTGTCAGGAATAGTATGGCTAGCAGGAGCAGGGAAGTCATTCTGCTCCTGTACTTCAGCACTGGTTAGGCCACACCTTGAGTCCCATGTCCAGTTCTGGGCCCCTCAGTTTAGGAAAGATGTTGACTTGCTTGAATGTGTCCAGAGAAGGGCAACAAAGCTGGTGAGGGGTTTGGAGCACAAGCCCTATGAGGAGAGGGTGAGGGAGATGGGTTTTTTTAGCCTGGAGAAGAGGAGGAGACTCAGGGGTGACCACATTGCTCTCTACAACTACCTGATGGGAGGTTGTAGCCAGCTGGGGGTTGGTCTCTTCTCCCAGGCAATTAGCACCACAACAAGATGACACAGTCTCAAGCTGTACAAGGGGAGGTTTAGGCTGGATGTTAGGAAGAAATTCTTCACAGAAGGAGTGACTGGCCATTGGAATGGGCTGCCCAGGGAGGTGGAGGAGTCACCATCACTGGAGGTATTTGGGAAGAGACTTGATGGAGTGCTTTGTGCCATTGTTTAGTTGATTAGATAGTGTTGGATGATAGGTTGCACTCAATGATCTCAAAGGTCTCT
>JAAWVA010000982.1:0-15444 GCA_015227895.2 Colaptes auratus
AGAGGGCAGTCTGAGACATTAACAAAGGATTTTAGGAGGTGGCTGCTGGTAGAAATCCACACTTATTTTCTTATTCATGTAAAATAGCCTGGGTGCTTGGCAAAGGTACTGCCCCTATTGACATTCCTAGTCCTGAAATACTGAATCATAGGATTGTATCAACAGGAAGAGACCTCTAAGATCATCCAGTCCAACCATCAACCCAAGACCACCATGGCCCCAGGTCCCATAGCCACAAGTTTTCTGAGTATGAAGTGTTGCATCTTGTCTCTGGCCTGCTGGACTCTTGAGAATGTTTTAGGGTGTCAGAGAGGGATAGGACTGGGGGGGGATGGAGCAAAACTAGAAGTGGGTAGATTGAGATTGGATGTTAGGAAGCAGTTGTTCCCCATGAGGGTGGTGAGAGACTGGCACAGGTTGCCCAGGGAGGTGGTGGAAGCCTTTTCTCACTGCCACAGAGGCAAAGGTCAGTGCTACATTTGGCACAACCCAGCAGCATTTCTGTGCTGCATTCTGTTTTCTCCTCCTGTCAAGAGAAGAGGACAGGCTCCTCTTCCTTATGTCTGGGTGTGCTGAAAATTGCTGCTTTCTATACATCCAGAGCAGCTCTTGCTGCGCAAGGAGCCAAGATGCAGAGCTGCTGGGAGCTCCCACTGCTCCTCACAGCATGGAGCGCAGGGCACAGCAGGCACTTTTGTTTATACTACCTGAAAAATACCTTCAGAAAGCCCAAATGCTGTTTCCTGTTTTTCTTTCCCACATCTGTCAAGGACAGCAATTCACAGATTTGCAAGTAGGGAAAATATTGTTGGGGTTTATTTTAATGCAACCAATAAAGAAATCAATATAATCAGGGGAGAGAATGAAAGAGTGTGGCAAAGCTGGAAGCCCCCCAGCATTACACCAAAAAGTGGGACTGGCAGATGACAAAGCAATGCTGCTGCCAGACTGCTGATCTGTGTCAGCAAAGTGAACTTGATGAAGGGTGGGTAGAGGATCTGTGGGTGGTCACAGAATTGTCAGGGTTGGAAAAGACCACAAGGCTCAGCCAGCTCCAAGCCCCCTGCCATGGGCAGGGGACACCTCACACTGCAGCAGGTTGCTCACAGCCACCTCCAGCCTGGCTGCAAACACCTCCAGGCAGGAGGCTGCCACCACCTCCCTGGGCAGCCTGTGCCAGGCTCTCACCACCCTCATGGGCAACAACTTCTTCCTCACAGCCAATCTCAATCTCCCCATTTCTGGTTTTGCTCCATCCCCCCAGTCCTATCACTCCCCAGCTTTATAGGAGCCCCCTTCAGATACTGGAAGGCTACAGCAAGGTCTCCTTGGAACCTTCTCTTCTCCAGCCTGCACAACCCCAACTCCCTCAGTCTGTCCTCATAGCAGAGCAGCTCCAGCCCTCTGCTCATCCTCATGGCCCTTCTCTGGGAAGGGAAGGGACACCTTCCAGCACCTCCAGATCCTTCCTGGAACGGAGGCTCCAGAACTGGACACAGAGCTCCAGGTGTGGTCTCACCAGAGCTGTGTAGAGGTGGAGAATCACTTCCCCCACCTGCCGGCTATGCATCTCTTGATGCAGCCCAGGAGAAGATTTCACCTTGAAAAGCATTTCTACAGGAAGGCTTCACAGTTCTTTGCATACCAACTATGAATGTGTGAGATGTTACCTGTCTGGTGCAATGCAGAATAGAATAGGATAGGATAGGATAGAATAGAATAGAATAGAATAGAATAGAATAGAATAGAATAGAATAGAATAGAATAGAATAGAATAGGATAGGATAGGATAGATAGAATAGAGTAGAATAGAATAGAATAGGATAGGATAGAATAGAATAGAATAGAATAGGATAGGATAGGATAGAATAGAATAGAATAGAATAGAATAGAATAGAATAGAATAGAATAGGATAGGATAGGATAGGATAGAATATTCCTTCCATTGATTCTTCCAGCACCTCCAGATCCTTCCTGGCACAGAGGCTCCAGACCTGGACCCAGAGCTGCAGCTGTGGTCTCAGCAGAGTGGAGCAGAGTGGGACAGCAGCAAATACTTTTGTTCAATGACATGAATCTCACCCTGGCAGAATGTCACTCCCAGGTGCAGCTCAATCAGCTGAGGTGGCAGCTGCAGACATCTTTTCACCACTTACACTCCTGGTGCAGCTTGTTCTGCATCTCATGGCATAGAGGAGAGCAAGCACAGGCTTGTTAGGCAGACTGCACTTGTGCCTACCTCCATCTTCCTCCATCTAACTCCATTTTCAGCTGCAAAAGCTGGACCAGAGCCAGCTCTGTGCACTCACAGCCCAGAGCCAACCTGTCCTGAGCTGATGCCCAGCAGTGTGGGCAGCAGGGGCAGGAAGGGGATTCTGTCCCTTTGCTGAGACCCGCGCCTGCACTGCTAGGGCCAGCTCTGGGGTCCTCAACACAGCAGAAACAGGGACCTGGTGGAGAGGAGCTAGAGGAGGCCACAGCCCTCTGCTGTGAGGCCAGGCTGAGAGAACTGGGCTCCAGGGACACCTTCTGGTGGCCTTTCAACACTTTAAGGGAGCCTATAGGAAGGATGGGGATAGACTCTTTGTCAGCATGTGCAGTGATGCAATGAGGACTACTGGCTTCAAACTAAGAGGGCAGATTTAGATTAAATTTAGGGACGAAATTCCTCTCTGTGAGGGTGCTGAGGCACCAGAACAGGTTGCCCAGGGAGGTGATAGATCCCTGGAAACATTCCAGGTCAGGCTGGACAGGGCTCTGAGCAGCCTGCCCTAACTGAAGCTGTCCCTGCTGGCAGCTGGAACTAGATGAGCTTTAGAGCACCCAAACCATTCTGTGCCCCTATGAGGTTCCATTCAGTACCTGGCTATGGTGGTGGTGCATGGAATACTCTCAAGAATGGTTAAGGGGACAGGGGCAAGAAAATTCCTGCTTCAGTGCCTGCAGCATCCAGCCTGCTTCTGAGGAAAGAGAAAACAGCTGGAACCAGCACGAGGCCAGTTGGAAACACTTTGAGCAGAGTGCAAGGCTGATGAGGGAACTGTGGAGAGCAAGCAGCACTTCTCTGAAGGAAAGAGAATATGGAAGAGATTATGGTTTGCACAGCTTGGACAGCAGCACTCTGAGCTGGGGTAGGAACTGGCTGGAGGCTGAGCCCAGAGAGTGGTGGTGAATGGTGCCACAGCCAGCTGGCAGCCAGGCACCAGTGGTGTGCCCCAGGGAGCAGTGCTGGGCCCCATCCTCTTCAACATCTTTATTGATGATCTGGATGAGGGCATTGAGTCCATCATCAGTAAATTTGCAGATGACAGCAAGTTGAGAGCAGGAATTGATCTGTTAAAGGGTAGGAGAGCTCTGCAGAGGGACCTTGCCAGGCTGGACAGCTGGGCAGAGGCCAACAGGATGGCATTCAACAAGTCCAAGTGCCAGGTGCTGCACTTTGGCCACAGCAACCCCATGCAGAGCTACAGGCTGGGGTCAGAGTGGCTGAGAGCAGCCAGGCAGAGAGAAACCTGGGGGTGCTGATTGACAGCAGCTGAACATGAGCCAGCAGTGTGCCCAAGGGGCCAAGAAGGCCAATGGCATCCTGGCCTGCATCAGGAAGAGTGTGGCCAGCAGGAGCAGGGAGGTCATTCTGCCCCTGTACTCAGCACTGGTTAGGCCACACCTTGAGTCCTGTGTCCAGTTCTGGGCTCCTCAGTTTAGGAAGAAGGTTGAGCTGCTGGAAGGTGTCCAGAGAAGGGCAAGAAAGCTGGGGAGGGGTCTGGAGCACAGCCCTGTGAGGAGAGGCTGAGGGAGCTGGGGTTGCTTAGCCTGGAGAAGAGGAGGCTCAGGGGAGACCTCATTGCTCTCTACAACTGCCTGAAAGGTGGTTGTAGCCAGGTGGGGGTTGGTCTCTTCTCTCTAGCAACCAGCACCAGAACAAGAGGACACAGCCCAGGGAGGCTGTGGCAGCCTCCTCCCTGGAGATGTTCTAAACCAGATTGGAGGAAGCATTGAGCAACCTGGGCTGGTGGGAGGTGTCCCTGCCCATGGCAGGCGGGGCTGAAACTTGGTGATCTTTGAAGTCCCTTCCAAACCAAACCAGAGAAGTGTAGAAGGTGAGAAGAGAAATATCTCTGAAAGGTGTTAGAAGCTGTTGTGTCTAGGAAGAGGCATAAGTAAAAGCAGGGGTTTTGTGGAAATGTGTTTGGTACAGGACAGGGAATCCCTGGGCCTTTGAGAGGAGCACAGCAGTGTGGAGAGACCAGATATGATCCTGGGGCAACCACATCTGCAGTGGAATTAGAAAAGATGACCCCTAATTCATCCCATCTGGGGAGAAATTACATGTTTGGGGTTCTTGTCTTCTGTACTTTCACCTCATTTAGAATCACAGAATTGTTAGAGTTGGAAGGGGCCTCAAGGCTCAGCCAGTCCCAACCCCCTGCCATGGGCAGGGACACCTCACACCACAGCAGGTTGCTCACAGCCACCTCCAGCCTGGCTGCAAACACCTCCAGGCAGGAGGCTGCCACCACCTCCCTGGGCAGCCTGTGCCAGGCTCTCACCACCCTCATGGGCAACAACTTCTTCCTCACAGCCAGTGTCAATCCCCCCCAGTCCTATCCTTCCCTGACACCCTCAAAAGTCCCTCCCCAGCTTTCTTGGAGCCCTCTTCAGATAATGGAAGGCCACAAGAATGTCTCCTTAGAGCCTTCTCTTCTCCAGCCTGCACAACCCCAACTCTCTCAGTCTGTCCTCAGAGCAGAGCAGCTCCAGCCCTCTGCTCCTCCTAGTGGCCCTTCTCTGGACACCTTCCAGCACCTCCAGAGCCTTCCTGGCACAGAGGCTCCAGAGCTGGACCCAGAGCTGCAGCTGTGGTCTCAGCAGGGCTGAGCAGAGGGGGAGAATCCCCTCCCTTGCCCTGCTGGCCACACTTCTCCTGCTGCAGCCCAGGCTCTGATTGGCTTTCCGGGCTGCAAGTGCACCCTGAGAGCTCCTGGTGAGCTTCTCCTCCCCCAGCACCCCCAAGTCTCTCTCCTCAGGGCTGCTCCCCAGCCAGTCCCTGCCCAGCCTGCATTTGTGCCTGGCATTGCCTCCACCCAGCTGCAGGACCCTGCCCTTGGTCTTGGTGAAGCTCCTGAGGTTGGCTTGTGCCCACCTCTCCAGCCTGCCCAGCTCCTCTGGATGGATCCCTTCCCTCCAGCTGTCTGCTGCACCACACAGCTTGGTGTCATTAGCAACCTTGCTGAGGCTGCACTCACTGCCACTGTCCATGGCACCCACAAAGGTGTTGAACAAGCCTGGTCCCAGGACTGATCTCTGAGGAACTCTGCTTGTCCCTGGCCTCCACTGGGATGTTTCTAGTTTTGCTCCATCCCCCCCAGTCCTATCACTGCCTGATACCCTCAAAAGTCCCTCCCAAGCTTTCTTGTAGCCCCCTGCAGATCCTGCAAGGCCACAATTAGTTCTCCTGGGAGCCTTCTCCTCTCCAGACTGCACAACCCCAGCTCCCTCAGTCTGCCTTCTTTCCTGCTGGGCAGCATTCCAGCCACTCTGCCCCAAGCCTGGAGTGTTCTTCTCTGAATGCATTTGCACACAGTGACACAATGCAGAGATCTCTGTGCTGCTGCAGGACTTGAATTTCAGCTTCCCATTTGTCAAGCATTTCTATATTGTACCTTTGGCAAGCCATTTGCACCCTCTGTAAACTGCTAATATTTGTTATTCTTGAGAGGCACAGTTTCCCTTTGTTTCTGACATTTTTCTTGCACCAATATAAATCTGCCTCATCACAGAGAAAAAGTCTTGGGGGAAAACCAAACCTCAACAAGCCAAAAAAAAACCACCCAAAAACACCCAAAAAAAGAAGATAAAACAAAGCTTTTGCCCCAAATATTTTCCTTTTTATTAAGAGGGGGAAAAAAAAGAGGAGGGAAAGGTAGATGGTATCCAATTTTGTCATCATTTAGAAATGCAAGCAAACTGCTAGACCTCAGGCAAGGGGCTGATTGTGTGATGCCTAAAGATAACTTTGCAGGTTGCCTTATCTGAGTTTCTCATCACAAAACCTAGAGGTCATTTATTCAGAAATGGGAAAGCACAGCCCCGTGGAGCAGTGCAGGCTGGGCCTGAGCTGCTGGAGAGCAGTGAAGGCAAAAGGGACCTGGGGGTCCTGGTGGATTCAAGGTTGACCATGAGCCAGCAATGTGCCCTTGTGGCCATGAAGGCCAAGGTCATCCGTGGGTGGAGTAGAAGGGCTGTGACCACGAGGTCAAGAGAGGTTCTCCTCCTCCTTTACTCTGCCCTGCTGAGGCCACATCTGGAATCTTGTGTCCAGTTCTGGGCCCCTCAGATCAAGAAGGAGCTCAGGGAACTGCTTGAGAGAGTCCAGCACAGAGCCACAAAGCTGCTGCAGGCAGTGGAAGATCTTCCTCATGAGGAGAGCCTGAGGGAGCTGAGGGCTCTGGAGCTTGGAGAGGAGCAGCCTGAGAGGTGAGCTCCTTGCTGCTGCTAAAGCTGTGCAGGGGGAGTGCCCAGAGGCTGGAGCCAGGCTCTGCTGGGGGCTGCCCAATGGCAGCACAAGGGGCAGTGGTGGAAGCTGAGGCAGAGGAAGTGCCATGGAAACAGGAGGAAGAATTATTTCCCTGTGAGGGAGCAGGCTGCCCAGGCAGGGTTGTGGAGTCTCCCTATCTGGAGATATTCCAAACTCACCTGGATGTG
This sequence comes from Colaptes auratus, assembly GCA_015227895.2. NCBI lineage: Eukaryota > Metazoa > Chordata > Aves > Piciformes > Picidae > Colaptes > Colaptes auratus. Next base: position 6,706 of record JAAWVA010000982.1, read on the forward strand.
TTCCTGTGTGATCTGTTCTAGGTGCTCCTGCTCTGGCAGGGGGCTTGGACTGGATGAGCTTTGGACCGTCCCTTCCAGCCCCTGAAATTCTCTGACTCTGTGATTGTTACTAAGATTCTGCTTCTTCACTCTCTGTGACTATCTGAGAAGAGGTTGAACTGAGGAGGGGGCCAGACTCTTCTCTTTGATGACAAGAAACAGGACCAGAGGAAATGGTTACAAGCTGCACTGGGGGAGGTTCAGCATGGAAGTTTGGAAATATTCCTTCACTGAAAGGCTTCTCAAATGGTGGAACAGGCTGCCCAGGGTAGGGCTGGACTTACCTTGCCTGGGGGTCTTTAAATGGCACATGGCCCTGGTGCATAGGGACATGCTTTAGTATTGACCTTACAGTGCTGGATCAAAGGTTGGACTGGATGATCTTGAAGGTCTCTTCCAAAGAAAGGTATTCTGGGATAGTAGGCTGAACATGAGCCAGCAGAGAGCCAAGAAGGCCAATGGCATCCTGGCCTGCATCAGGAACAGTGTGGCCAGCAGGAGCAGGGAAGTCATTGTGCCCTGTGCTCAGCACTGGTTAGGCCACACCTTGAGTCCTGTGTCCAGTTCTGGGCCCCTCAGTTTAGGAAGGACATTGAGACACTTGAAGGTGTCCAGAGAAGGGCAACAAGGCTGGGGAGGGGTCTGGAGCACAGCCCTGTGAGGAGAGGCTGAGGGAGCTGGGGTTGCTTAGCCTGGAGAAGAGGAGGCTCAGGGGAGACCTTCTTGCTGTCTATAACTCCCTGAAGGGAGGTTGTAGCCAGGTGGGGGTTGGTCTCTTCTCCCAGGCAGCCAGCACCAGAACAAGAGGACACAGTCTCAAGCTGTGCCAGGGGAGGAATAGGCTGGAGGCGAGGAGAAAGTTCTTCCCAGCAAGAGAGATTGGCCATTGGAATGTGCTGCCCAGGGAGGTGGTGGAGTCACCATCCCTGGAGGTGTTTAGGAAGAGCCTGGATGAGGCACTTGGTGCCATGGTTGAGTTGACTAGATGGTGTTGGGTGATAGGTTGGACTTGATGATCTTGAAGGTCTCTTCCAACCTGGTTAATTTTATTCTACTCTATTCTATTCTATTCTACTCTTCTCTTCTCTATTCTATTCTTATTCTATTCTATTCTATTCTATTCTATTCTATTCTATTCTATTCTATTCTATTCTATTCTATTCTACTCTATTCTATTATTTTTCTTTTCTATTCTATTCTATTCTATTCTATTCTATTCTATTCTATTCTATTCTATTTCTATTCTATTCTATTCTATTCTATTCTATTCTATTCTATTCTACTCTTCTCTACTCTATTCTATTCTATTCTATTCTACATGCATTTGCACGAAGTCCCTCTCCAAGCATACTGCAGCCCACTTCATGTTTAAGGTGTTCCTCACTCAAATGCCTCTTGTGAGGAGCTGATCATCATTTCACAGCCAACAACCTGTTGACACAAAAGGCTCCTTGATGAATATAGTTTGAATGAGCCTTATACATGGTTCACAAATGATTCATCACACAGAAAGCCAAGAATCAATCTGCTACACCCATTCATCACTCCACTCTCCCCACAGGTGGTGGCAAACCCTCCCACTAGGGATTTCTAGTGATCAGTGGATATGAACCACCCCATGCCAGGTATTGACACAATTATTTAGTGCAGGTGCTTTAGCCATTGGGTTACCCAAGGGAAATTAAAAGTGTTCAGTAGCCTTCAGCTTCATTCATTTCCCTGTGATAGTGAAAATGTGCTTGAAAGTAGCAAAATGATCAAGGGAAGCTCAGTGGAAGGGGGGCAGAGCTTCCTGCTCAGCTGTGCAGTCACACTCCAGAAACACTCTGGCACATCATTCTGGTCCTAGGTCAACAAGGGGATGAATTCACCAGCTTTAGCAGCAGCAAGGAGGTCACCTCTCAGGCTCCTCCTCTCCAAGCTCCAGAGCCCTCAGCTCCCTCAGGCTCTCCTCATGAGGAAGATCTTCCACTGCCTGCAGCAGCTTTGTGGCTCTGTGCTGGACTCTCTCAAGCAGTTCCCTGAGCTCCTTCTTGAGCTGAGGGGCCCAGAACTGGACACAAGATTCCAGATGTGGCCTCAGCAGGGCAGAATAGAGGGGGAGGAAAACCTCTCTCGACCTATTCACCACAGCCCTTCTAATGCAGCCCAGCATGGCACTGGCCCTCTTTACAGGTATGAGCTCTCTGGACTATGGAAGGATACTTCTGGTACAAATTTGCTGAGTTGTTCTTGAGTTCTGAGCAGATCTGGGGGATTCACAGTGCTGGCCTGCTAAATTTCAGCAAATTCCAAAAGGGGGAATGATGTGGTGCTGACAGCCAAGATTTCCAGCATTAAATCTGAACTGAGTGTGACAAAGAGACCTGGAACTCCATTTTCCTGGACAAAATCGTCTGCACAGTGCTGCCACTGGTGGTGTGCCAGAAGCATAGGGCCTGGATTTGACTCAGAAGTCCCTGGAAATACCATTCTGTGTGGAACAGAGGAGATGAGCTCACAGCTGGGACTGCCATATGTGAACCCTTGTGCCATCTCCACCTCACATCTAGCTCTCTCAGAGGGTTGTGCTGTAGCAGAGCTGCAGATTAAAATGAGCTGCTGTGCCTGTGCCCAAATATAACTCTGTCATCCCTCCAAGAGGGAGAGGGGAGCTGAGTCAACTTCTTCTTGCTGCCACCATCAAGCCCTTCCCTTTGCAGAATGAGGCAGTGTGTAGTAAGCAGCTGGGGAAGCCAAAGCAAATCCTTCAGCTGCCACCCCAGCAGGACTCTTGAGGGCACAGAATAGACCAAACATACAATTTTCTGTGTTCTGTCTGAATGATACAACCTGTGTAAAGTATAAGAATGGCATAGCAGGTGAACCTCATCAGGTTCAACAGGACCAAGTGCAGGGTCCTGCACCTGCAGAGGAGCAGTGCTCATTATCATCCCCGGCTGGGGGATGAGGTGATAGAAAACGGTCACCTGGGAGAGGACTTGGGAGGCCTGGTGGGGGAGAAGCTGGACTGGAGCCAGCAATGGGCTCTTGCAGCCCAGGAGGCACATGGCAGCCTGGGCTGCATCCAAAGCAGCATGGCCAGAGATGGAGAGAGGGGATCCTACCCCTCTGCTCTGCTGAGATCCCGCTCTGAGTTCTTTATCCAGGGCTCTTTGGAGCCCTCAACACAAGAAGGACATGGACCTGATGGAGCTGGTCCACAGGGGTTCAACAAAAAAGAGAGTGGAGGAGCTTTGCTAGGAGCACAGGCTGAAGGAGCTGGGATTGTTCATCCTGCAGAAGAGAAGACTTTGGGGAGACCTACTAGTGGCCTCCCAGATCCTGACAGGAGCTACAAGAAGGCTGCAGAGGGACTGTTCCAAAGGCCTGCAGTTCTAAGACAAAGGACAGTGCATTGAAATTCGAGCAGAGCAGATTTAGATTGGATGTTAGGAACAAGTTCTGCACCTTGAGGATGGTGGAACACTGGAACAGGGTGCATGAGGAGGTGGTTGGAGCCCCATTCTTGAGGATATTCAAGGTCAGTCTCCATGGGGCTCTGGGTGTCCTGCTGACTGCAGGGGGATGGGCCAGATGACTTTGGGAGGTCCCTTCCAACCCAAACCATTCTATGGCTCTATGATTATGATTCAATTCTATTAATAAGATCTATAATGCTTTTTGATGTGTAGAATTCCACCTCAAGTCTTGGCAGCACTTCAGGACAGCTGAAGTCTGGGCAAAGTCTGAAACCAACACCACAGCAGAGTGGATGACTGGAGATTTTGAAGGCCAGGCTGGATGTGGCTGTGAGCAACCTGCTGTGGTGTGAGGTGTCCCTCTGCAGAGGGATCTCGACCAACTGGACAGCTGGGCAGAGGCCAACAGGATGGCATTCAACAAGTCCAAGTGCCAGGGGCTGCACTTTGGCCACAGCAACCCCAGGCAGAGCTACAGGCTGGGGTCAGAGTGGCTGAGAGCTGCCAACCAGAGAGGGAGCTGGGGGTGCTGATTGACAGCCACCTGAACATGAGCCAGCAGTGTGCCCAGGTGGCCAAGAAGGCCAATGGCGTCCTGGCCTGCAGCAGGAACAGTGTGGCCAGCAGGAGCACTGAGGTCATTGTGCCCTGTACTCAGCACCTTGAGTCCTGTGTCCAGTTCTGGGCCCCTCAGTTTAGGAAAGATGTTGAGAGACTTGAAGGTGTCCAGAGAAGGGCAACAAGGCTGGGGAGAGGCCTTGAGCACAGCCTGTGAGGAGAGGCTTGAAGGAGCTGGGGTTGTTAGCCTGGAGAAGAGGAGGCTCAGGGAGACCTCATGGCTCTACAAACTCCTGAAGGGAGGTTGTAGCCAGGAGGGGGTTGGCCTCTTCTCTCTAGCAAGAATCAACAGAACAAGAGGACACAGTCTCAAGCTGCACCAGGGGAGGTTTAGCCTGGAGGTGAGGAGAAAGTTCTTCCCTGAGAGAGTTGTTAGCCATTGGGATGTGCTGCCCAGGGAGGTGGTGGAGTCCCCATCCCTGGAGGTGTCAGAGGGGATTGGATGTGGCACTTGGTGCCATGGCCTAGTCATGAGGTCTGTGGTGACAGGTTGGACTCGATGAGCTTTGAGGTCTCTTCCAACCTTGGTAATACTGTGGTACTCTGATACTCTGATACTGTGATACTGTGTCCCTGCCCATGGCAGGGAGTTTGGAACTGGCTGAGCCTCGAGGTCCCTTCCAACCCTGACAATGCTGTGATTCTATGATTCCATGACATTGCATGCAGCTGCCCCAGCAGTGGATGATGAGGTGGTCTTAGATGTGTGTGAAATTCTGCAGCTTTTCTGATGTGCTGCTGTATTACAGATTCACAGATTGTATTGTCTTGGAAAGGACTCTTCAAGGTCATCTTGCCCAGCCCCCCCTGCAGTCAGAAGGGACACCTCATAGAATCATAGCATCATAGAATCAGCCAGGTTGGAAAAGACCTCAGAGATCTTCAAGTCCAAACTATCACCTAACACCTCCTGACCACCAAACCATAGCTCCAGTGCCTCATCCAAGCCGTTTGTGAATAGCTCCAGGGATGGGGACTCCTCCACCTCCCTGGGCAGCACATGCCAAGAATGTTGCCAGGCTGCCCATGGCCAGTGAGTGCTAATGAAATAATCATAGAATCATTAAATGCTTTGAGTAGGAAGGGATCATCTAGTTCCAACACCTCCCCTGCCATGGGCAGGGACACCTCCCACCAGCACAGGCTGCTCAGGGCCTCATCCAATCTGGCCTTGAACACCTCCAGGCAGGAGGCAGCCACAGCCTCCCTGGGCAACTTGTGCCACTGTCTCACCACCCTTCACTGCCAAGAATTTCTTCCTCCTCTCCAGTCTACATTTACCTTCCTCAAGCTTCAATCCATCCTCAATTGTGCTATCCCTGCAATAACAATTCAATTAATCTTATCCATCAGACAAAATGCACATGTTCTGATTTCTACATTGCAAGCCCTAACCAGTCCATGCTTGTAAAGATGCCATTCTTGTATTCTAGATAGGTTCTTGAAACATTCACCCTTGCTAGATACAATTGCAGCTCCTCCAAGTGCAGCATCCCCTCTGCCACACCAAAGCATCTTCTCTTGTCCTCTCATAACACTGCTAGCTTCACACCATGGCCTGTGGAAATTAGGACACTTCTGCAGTGTGTTAGGCACTAAAGTGGCTTCCTGCTGCTGGCAGAGACAAAATCCTTGTGCTCACCCTTCAGGTCTTTCCATGAGGTGCCTCCAGGTTATTTAGGAGCACTCTGCAGTTCGTTTCCTTCCCTCATACATGCAGCAAGAGATTTGCCTCTCTCTGCCTACCAGTAGAAACAGAAAAGGAGATTAAACAAATATTTAGAATCACAGAATCAACCAGGTTGGAAAAGACCTCAGAGATCAACATGTCCAAGCCATTACCTAAGACCTAACACCTCCTGACAACTAAACCATGGCTCCAAGTGCCACATCCAAGCCTTTCATGAACACCTCCAGGGATGGTGACTCCACCACCTCCCTGGACAGCACATCCCAATGACAAATGACTCTCTCAGTGAAGAACATGACACCCTCTTGGACTCTGCCCATCTGTCCAGCTGGTCAAGAAGTTCCTTGTGTTTAGCCAGAACATATTCTGCTCAGGTTTATGCCATTAGCCTTTCATTTGCAGAGGTCCTGGCCTGTCTGTCTGCGAGTGTGCATCAAAACAGTTTAGCTGATGATTTATGTACCTCTCTTCTTTCTGTAGGCCCACAGCTGTAGACTGTTATTGCTACATATGGTCATCAGCTGCAAGTCTGGGAGGGATGTGAAGTGTCTGATAGGAAGAAATACAGCATTGGCTTCATGCAGGCAGAGGATGGAGTTCAAATGGTTTCTTCCTAATCATTATTTGAGTGTTCAAGCAAGTCACATGGACTTTCCCAACCTTATTGATTCTATGATTCTCTGACTAGCAGGGAACCGTAGGATGGCTTGAGTTGGAAGAGATCTTAATGATCATCTGGGTCCAATGCCACTGCCATGGGCAGGGACACCTCCCAGGTTGCTCAAAGCCTCATCCAGCCTGGCCTTCAACACTGGCTGGGGAGGGACTTCTCAGGATGTCAGGTAGTGCTAGGACAAGGGGAATGGAATGAAGCTGGAGGTGGGGAGATTGAGGCTGGAGGTGAGGAGGAAGTTCTTCCCCATGAGAGTGGTGAAGCCCTGGAATGGGTTGTGCAGGGAGGTGGTTGAGGCCCTGTCCCTGGAGGTGTTTAAGCCCAGGCTGGATGAGGCTCTGGCCAGGCTGATGTACTGCAGGGTGTCCCTGCCCATGGCAGGGGGGTTGGAACTGGATGATCCTTGTGGTCCCTTCCAACCCTGACTGGTACTATGATACTTCCAGTGATGAGGCATCCACAGCTTCTCTGGGCAACCTGCTCCAGCATTTTACCACCCTGTTAGTGAAGAAGCTCCTCCTAATGTCCAATCTAAAAACCACTGTCCCTTGTTCCAAGTCCCTCTCCATCTTACCTTTTGACAGACAACCTTCTTCATTTTGGAAAGGATCTCCTGGAAGAGGTTTTGACACCACAAACAGCTCAGTTCCAACCGCTTTGCTCCCCTCTTCCTTGAAGCTGTCTTGAAGTGCCTGTGTACTAAACATGAGTCATCTCTAGACTGACAATATTACTTAACTGGTCTTGAAACCAAGGAAACTTGGCTTCAGGGTGCTGTTTGTGATTTTTTGTCAGTGAACTGGAAAGAAATTGATTCAACCCCATCAATAAAAATCTGCACAAGAAAAAAGCTTCTTTGGTGCAGCACTCCTCAAGAAAATAAGCTTCTAATGAGAGTCTTTCAGATAGGCCTAGAAATTAGCAGTTCTGCTTGGAAAACAGGCTCTGAGCAGCCTCCAGGAACTCAAGCATTGATTCAGCTGTTGTCCAATTAAAAGCAAAAGGAAACTAAACCAAACCAGCAACAACAGCAAGAAGAAATATAAAAAAAACAATCACAGACTCACAGAAACACCAAGGTTGGAGGAGACCTCAAAGAGCAGCGAGTCCAACCAGGGCACCAAGTGCCACGTCCAATCGCCTCTTGGACACCTCCAGGGATGGGGACTCCACCACCTCCCTGGGCAGCACATCCCAATGGCAAACAAATCTCTCTGCTGGGAAGAGCTTTCTCCTCACCTCCAGCCTAAACTTCCCCTGGCACAGCTTGAGACTGTGTCCTCTTGTTCTGGTGCTGCTTGCATGGGAGCCCCCAGCAGAGCCTGGCTCCAGCCTCTGGGTACTCACCCTGCACAGCTTTAGCACCAGCAAGGAGCTCACCTCTCAGGCTGCTGCTCTCCAAGCTCCAGAGCCCTCAGCTCCCTCAGGCTCTCCTCATGAGGAAGATCTTCCACTGCCTGCAGCAGCTTTGTGGCTCTGTGCTGGACTCTCTCAAGCAGCTCCCTGAGTTCCTTTTTGAGCTGAGGGCCCCAGAACTGGACACAATACTCCAGATGTTGCCTCACCATTGCCAGATCAGATTGCAGCTCCTACAAGTGCTGTATCCCTGCTGCCACATCAATGCATCTTCCCTTGTCCTCTCTTAACACTGCTAGCTTCACACCATGGCCTGGGCAGCACATTCCAAAGGCCAATCTCTCTTGCTGGGAAGAACTTTCTCCTCAACTCCTGCCTAAACCTCCCCTGGCACAGCTTGAGACTGTGTCCTCTTGTTCTGGTGCTGGGTGCCTGCCTGGGAGAAGAGACCAACCCCCACCTGGCTACAACTTCCCTTCAGGCAGTTGCAGAGAGCAAGGAGGTCTCCCCTGAGCCTCCTCTTCTCCAGGCTAAGCAACCCCAAATAAATTATGTTGAAGAGGGGGACAGGAAGGGATTTTCCTTGTGGTTTCTGTAGCCCACCACAAGGTTATAGCCTCAGTTTTATCCTGAATGACAGACTCTCCTTTTCCCAAGTGTCTTCATCTCAGCTGTAATTTGCCTGGCAGCTAATCTATAGTAGATAGGTCAGAGCATGGAGGGAGGTATTTTTTCACTCCATCCCTCTAACTTTGTTGCTTTCTTACTGCTTTTTATGTAGCTCTGACAGTTCTGATCAATGACTTTTAGGCTACATGCAATCACAGAACCATTAAGGTTGCAAAAGGCCTCCAGTCCAGCCCCCAGCCAGCCCCTCCAGTACAGTTAGACCAGGAACCAAG
>JAAWVA010000983.1:0-15434 GCA_015227895.2 Colaptes auratus
TCTCCAGAGCAGAGCAGCTCCAGCCCTCTGCTCCTCCTCGTGGCCCTTCCCTGGACCCCTCCAGCACCTCCAGATCCTTCCTGGCACAGAGGCTCCAGAGCTGGACCCAGAGCTGCAGCTGTGGTCTGAGCAGAGTGGAGCAGAGGGGCAGAATCCCCTCCCTCACCTGCTGGCTATGCTTGGGGTCCTTTCCAACTCAGGAAACCACCCTCCAAGCCCAGCTGGAGGCAGTGCCCCCCCAGGGTGAGGGCTGGGCTCTGGGGGAGGCAGGCAGGCAGTGTGTCCCCAGGGGAAGTGGCCACAGCAGCCTGCCAAGGTGGCAGGAGCAGGGGGCAGCGGTGTGGGGACAGCTTGCCCTGGTGATGGACGAGCTCTGGCTCACAGCTCTGCTTCCTCAGCTCTTCCTGGGGAAGAGACAAGGGGAGAGAGCTGAGATTTATGAGGAGCTGTGGCTGGGTGTGTGCTGCCTGGGTCCCAGGACTGCTGGGTGGGCAAGGAGGAGAGGTGCTCAGCAAGGGCACAGCCGCAGGCTCCTCTTTGCTGGCCTGAGGCTGCTCTCCTGCAAGGTGCCCCCCGGCAAAGTGCCCAGCAGTGTGGGCCCTGCCCTGGGCATGTGCCAAGAGCTGCCAGAAGCCAAGCTGGGCTTGTGACAGCAGCATGGAGCTCTGCAACCCCTCCAGGGCAGCTGCCTCTGGGCTCACCCCAGCCAGGACTCACAGATTCACAGCAGGGGTTGGGTTGGCAGGGACCTCAAAGCTCATCCAGCTCCAAACCCCCTGCCATGGGCAGGGACACCTCCCACCGGCCCAGGTTGCTCAGGACCTCATCCAGCCTGGCCTGGAACACCTCCAGGGAGAGGACATCCACAGCCTCCCTGGGCAGCCTGTGCCAGTGTCTCCCCAACCTCACTGCAAAGAATTTCTTCCCAGCCTCCAGTCTCAACCTGCCCTCTCCCAGCTCCAAGCCATTGTCCCTCTCAGCCCTCATCAGAAGTGCCTCCCCAGCTCCCCTGCAGCCTCTTCAGGTGCTGGAAGGCTGCTCTGAGGTCTCCTTACAGCCTTCTCTTCTCCAGGCCGGACCAAGTCCCTCAGCCTCCTCGCAGGGGAGGCTCTCCAGCCCCCTGATCACCTGCATGGCCTCCTCAGAAAACAGTGGCTTGTCTGGGGGACATCACTGCCAGTCCTGTCCCCTCCCTGCCCCTCTCCCCACCCCACGCAGAGCCACTGACCCAGGAGGGGACACTTTAGGTCAGCCAGGGCTTTATTGCACGGATTAGGGCTGTGCCAGGCCAAGCTCCCAGCTCAGGGCTGATCTTAGAGCTCCTCTCCTCCCCCTCTTGTCCCCTCCCCGTTGCTCATTCCCAGAGCCTTCCTTACATCTTCCTTGTTATCCTCCTCCCAGCACTATCTGGGTCACCCTCCCCTGCCATTACCCCAGATAGTTAGAGCCTGAGTGGAGGCCACAGGCAGCAATCTGGCAGCCAGCACTCCAGCCCCCCCAGCACCCCATCACTCCCCCAGCACCTTCACCATCTCCCCAGCACCTCCAGCACCCCCCAGCACCTCCAGCACCCCCCAGCACCTTCAGACCCCCCCAGCACCTCCAGCACCACCCCAGCACCTTCAGACCCCCCCCAGCACCTCCACCATCCCCCCAGCACCTCCACCACCACCCCAGCACCTCCACCATCCCCCAGCACCTCCACCACCACCCCAGCACCTCCACCACCACCCCAGCACCCATGAAACCTCTGCCTCTGTGGACATCTCTGCCTTTCTCCCCTTCTCCTCCTCCTTCTCAGGTCCCTCGAGATGACCTGGGCTCCTCAGCTCTTGGGGAGGGCCGGCAGGCTGGCAGGGCTGCAGGCAGGGGCAGCTGGAATCACTGAGCAAAATCACCCCAAGAGGGGTTGGGGTCACCACACTGCTGAGGGAGGGGTGGCTGCAAAGTGAGGAAAAGCCTTGGAAGGTGGGGTGGGGACCTGAGCCTGGGGGTTTGGGCTCTGCTCCCTAGTCTCAGGTGACAGAAGGAGAGGAAATGGCCTGAAATTGTGCCAGGGGAGGGTTGGGTTGGAGAGGAGGAACAATTTCTCTGCTGCAGGAGTGGTCAGGGACTGGCCCAGGCTGCCCAGGGAGGTGGTGGAGTGCCCATGCCTGGAGGGGCTCAAGGAGCCTGTGGCCATGGCACTTGGGGCCATGGTTTGGTGGCCATGGCGGGGTTGGGTTGCTGGTTGGGCTGGATGAGCTCAGAGGCCTTTCCCAACCCAAACCATCCCATGATTGCACAGTTCCATGATTCTGTGATAAAGTGCTCTGGGGACTGCTCCTTGCTGTCAGGCTCCAGGTTCTAGATGGGAAATGGCTGTGCCCAAAGGCAGGAGGGAGCTCAGCCTGGCACTGCCCACGTTGCTCTCCTGGGATCCTGCTCACAGGCTGAGCCTCACCCACAGCAAAACTGAGGAGACTGAGATTGGATGTGAGGAAGAAGTTGTTCCCCATGAAGGTGGTGAGAGCCTGGCACAGGCTGCCCAGGGAGGTGGTGGCAGCCTCACCCCTGGAGGTGTTTGCAGCCAGGCTGGCTGTGGCTGTGAGCAAGCTGCTGCAGTGTGAGGTGTCCCTGCCCATGGCAGGGGGTTGGCACTGGCTGCTCCTTGAGGTCCCTTCCAGCCCTGACACTTGTGTGACTCTATGAAGAGAAACCACAACATCAGATGGCAGCACCTGGCCCGGGCTGAGCGCTGCCCCTCCCAGCAGCTGGCACAGGGCAAGCCAGGACAGCGAGCAGAGCACTGCAGGAGTGGCCTCCAGCCTCTGCCTGGGCATGCCCCCAGCCCTGGGCTGGCTGGGCACAGAGGAAAGCCCCCAGCTGTGGCCAGGCCAGGGCCTGGAGTCCCCAAAGGCTGGCACAGTCCCCTCGGGTCTTGGCACATGCTGAACGGCAGAGCTGGAGGCGGTTGCTGGCCGCAGGGCCGAGGCCAGGCGGGGTTTGTCCATGCTGATGGCTCCGGCAGGGGCCCAGCCTCCTCCCACAGCTGCTCTTAGCCTGCTTGTGCCCACCTGGAGGCTGAAGTCGTGTGGGCTGCCCTGGGAGCCGGCCTGCTGCCCTCTCCTGCCCCACTGCGCCCTCAGCGAGGCAGGAGATGGAGCGAGCACACAGCCTGCCCGTCTGGGCTGGGAATCACACAGCTGTGGCCCTGCTTGGACCGGGAAAGACCTCCCAGGGGCCTGACCCCGGCCCAGCGCTGCCAAGCCCGCTGCTCGGCTCTGCTCCTCAGCCCCACAGGCTCGCCATCCCTCCAGGGCTGGGGGCTCCACCGCTGCCCTGGGCAGCCTGGGCTGGGCCCTCAAGGGCAAGAAATTGTTCCTCATGGCCAACCTGAACCTCCCCTGGGGCAACCTGAGGCTGTTCCTCTCATCCTTGGGGCAAGAGCCTGACCTGGCTGCAGCCTCCTCTCAGGGAGCTGGAGAGAGCAATGAGGTCTCCCCCAGCCTCCTCTTCTCCAGGCTGACCAACCTCCCTCCCTCAGCCCTGTTCTCCAGACCCTTCCCCAGCTTGCTTATCCTTCTCTGGCCCTGCTCCAGCTCCCCAGTGTCCCTCTTGCACGGGGGGGAGTTTGCTCCCCCCACCCTCTAAAGGTGGAGTAAAAGCCAACTCAAACAGAAAATGAGAGAGAAACCATCAAGCCCTGGCTGGACCCCAAGGCTTTGCCCACCCTGGGATGGGGCTGGCACTGCCCTTCTGCCTGGCTGTGCCCCAGCTGCCCCTTTGCCCCCCTGCTGCCGGCATTCCCCTTCCTGCACTGCCCCCGTGGAAGCCGTGGGCAGGAGGTGGCCGCTCCTGGTGCCGGCATCGGGGCTGCTGTGGGGCCAGCAGGGGAAGCCCTTTCACCACTCCCACCATCCCAGGGCCTTCCTCACCCTTCTCTGGGCCAGACCCCAGGGCACCACCCTCCACCCCCACACCAGCTCCACAGAAGCACCCTTGGGGACACCTCCTTGGCCCCACCCTGATGGCATCCCCCCAGGTATTGCAGGCGTGGGGGCACAGCAACCCCTCCTCCCCCCACCCTCCTGCCTTTGCCCCCATCCTGGGCACAGCACTTTGCCATGGGCACAGCAGCCCCTTGTGTGCTGGGCATGGGCAGCTTCCCCACCCTCCTGCCTTTGCCCCCATCCTGGGCACAGCACTTTGCCACGGGCGCAGCACTTTGCCCCCTGTCCCAGGCTCTTTACCATGGGCACAGCACATTTAAGGGCACACCAGGTGCCAGGCATCTCACCACCACCCCCCTCCCGTCTCTGCCCCCCATCCTCCTGACCACGGATCTCTGCCAGGCACCCCTGCGTGAGCCCCGGGATGAGCTCACCCCACTCCTCCCCCTCCTCCCCCTCCCCCGCGGGCGGGCAGGGGCCGGAGGGGTGCCCAGGCGAAGGGCTGCAGAGGCCGGGGCCGGAGGGGTGCCCAGGCGAGGGGCTGCAGAGGCTGGGGCCGGAGGGGTGCCCAGGCGAGGGGCTGCAGAGGCAGGAGCCGAGCTGCGATTAACGCTCGGCAGTGGAACCGAAACAAGATCGGCGCAACCCCTCCGCCTCCCTCCAGCCGAGCCGTGCCCGTCCCGGGAGCCTCGTGTGCGGCGGTGCCAGGCTGCCCCCGGAGCCCCCCGGCAGCCCCCCGGCAGCCGCCCGGGCGGTGTGCGCTGCGGCCGCCTGGGCTCCCTGCCGGGGCTGCTCCTGCCTTGGCTGAGGAGCTCCGGGCTGAGTGTGCCCTCCGCGGTCCTCGGGCTGGAGCTGCCTGCTCCCACCACCTCCCTGCCCCTCCCCGTGCCCTCCGCTCAGCAGCTGGCAGCGCCAGCACCTCCTCCAGCCGCCCCGGGGGCGAGGGAGTCGGGGTTGGCCAGCCTGGAGAGGAGGAGGCTGCAGGGAGGGCTTAGAGCGGCTGTCTGAAGGGGAGCTGCAGGCAGGCTGGGGAGGGGCTGCCCAGAAGGGGCTGTGGGGCTAGGCCCAGGGGCAACGGCCTGAAACTGGAGCAGGGCAGGGGCAGGTTGGACCTCAGGGGGAAGCTGTGCACCGTGAGGCTGGGGAGACACTGGCACAGGCTGCCCAGGGAGCGCTGGAGGCTCCATCCCTGCAGGCACTCAAGCTCAGCCGGGCTGTGGCCCTGGGCAGCCTGCTCCAGATGGAGATGTCCCTGCTGGCTGCAGGGGGGGTGGACAGGAAGACCTCGGAGGGTCCCTTCACAGAATGTCAGGGGTTGGAAGGGACCTCCAGGCACCATCCAGTCCAAGCCCCCTGCCAGAGCAGGGTCACCCAGGGCAGGTCACCCAGGGAAGCATCCAGGGGGGGTTGGAAGCTCTCCACACAAGGAGACTCCACAACCTCTCTGGGCAGCCTGCTCCAGGCCTCCAGCACCCTCACACCAAACAACTTTCTCCTCCTCTTCACATGGAACCTCCTGGGTGCCAGGCTGTGCCCACTGAGCCTTGTCCCATCCCTGGCCACCAGTGAGAATGGTCCTGGCTCCATCCCACCTGGAGGTGGGTGGCTGCAGGGCAGGTGGACAAGATGCCCTTGGTGGTCCCTTCCACCCAGGGCAGCCTGTGACTCTGTGCCTGTGTGGGCAGGATGGGGCTGGGTGCCCAGAGGGTGGGCAGGCATCCCCAGGTGTTGCCCTGGCACTCAGGGAGGTGTGGGGGGGCACCTGGGGGACGGTGAGGAGCTTGGCAGGTTGGTGTCTTGCAGGGCTGTGTGGCCTCCGAGGGCTCTTCAGGTGCTCAGAGGATCCTGGGGAGCTGCAATGAGGCTCTGGGGGCTCAGTGAGGACCTGTGGGATGAGCTCCCCGTGCCCCTCCACCCTGCCGGGGTGCCAGGACAGCTCTGGTGCTGGTGGCACACACAGGGGGCACTCAGGAGTGCCCATCCATCCATCCATCCATCCATGCCTCCCTCCCTCCCTGCAAGCCCTTCCCCTCCTCTGCAGTGGAGATGTCCCTGCTGCTTGCAGGGTGCAGCTCAGCCCAGTGCCAGCCCAGTGCCAGCCCAGTGCCAGCCACTGGCCTCTCTTCCCCAGCCCTTGTGGCAGTTGCTTGGCAGGCACCCTGGGGAGCTGCAGGCACCCCACAGCTGGGCAAATCCTCGTGGTGTGCCGGGGGCATCCAGCAGCCCAGGTGCCCAGAGGGGCTGGGGGGTGCCAGTGAGGCACACCCAGGGCCTCCTGGTGCTTCCTGGAGCTGCTGAGCAGCCTCTTGGCACTGGCAGGCCAAGGCTGGTGCCCCCAGGAGAAGACAGTGCCCCTGCCCTGGAGCAAGGTGTGGGGGGGGCACCCATGTGGGCACTCCAGCTGCAGTGGGCACTGCAGGCTGGCACTTTAATAGCAGCCTGAGGACAAGAGGGATAAAAATAGCGCCCCCCCGAACTGCCTCCCACTCTGCAGCCCGTGGGGACGTGGCTCCTGCCCAGCCCAGCCCAGGTGGTTATTTTTAAGCTGTCACCTCCTTGGTGGCTTCTTATAAATATCCTCTGAGCTGCTGTGGTGTGAGGCAGGAGCTGGATGTGGCCCTGCCCAGGGCCTGCCCAGCCCTGCCTGACCCCTGGCTGCCCCTGCCCCTGGGCAGCAGAGATCCTGATCCCGGCACCCACCTGCCCCTGCCAGCCCCTGGGGCTGGGCCCCAGCCTCCCACAGCCACTTGGCCTCTCCTGGAGCCCCCACTCAGGGCACCTCAGCCCTTGGCTCCTGCCCCCACAACCTTCTGCCTCCTGGCTCAGCATCTCCCCCCTGCCCCAATCCTCATCTTCTCCTGGCTTCCCAAACCCCTCCCTGGTGCTCCACGTCCTCACAGGGTCCAGCCCATGATCTCCTGCACCTCTCCCCCTCCTCCAACCCCAATCCTCATCTTCTCCTGGCTTCCCAAACCCCTCCCTGGTGCTCCACGTCCTCACAGGGTCCAGCCTGTGGTCTCCTGCACCTCTCCCCCTTCTCCAACCCCAATCCTCATCTTCTCCTGGCTTCCCAAACCCCTCCCTGGTGCTCCATGTCCTCACAGGGTCCAGCCTGTGGTCTCCTGCACCTCTCCCCCTTCTCCAACCCCAATCCTCATCTTCTCCTGGCTTCCCAAACCCCTCCCTGGTGCTCCATGCCCTCACAGGGTCCAACCCATGAGCCTCTGCAGCTCTCCCTCTCCCCCAGCCCTAATCCTCCTCTCCTGGGCACCCCAGACCTCACCATGGTGCTCCATCTCCTTGCAGGGTCCAGCCCTGCACCTCTCCCCCTTCTCCAACCCTAATCCTCATCTTCTCCTGGCTTCCCAAACCCCTCCCTGATGCTCCACATCCTCACAGGGTCCAGCCCGTGATCTTCTGCACCACTCCCCCTTCTCCAACCCCAATCCTCATCTTCTCCTGGCTTCCCAAACCCCACCCTGGTGCTCCACCTCCTCACAGGGCCCACAGCCCATGACCTCCTGCACCTCTCCCTTCCCCAGCATGTGGAGAATCACCTTCAGCACCTCCTGACCTCCACCTCGGCCTCCAGCTGCTTTAGTAGCTCTGTCCCCCCAGCCCCCCCCACCTTGTGTGGTGCCAGCCCCCTGGCACAGCTTTGCCCCTGAGCTCCTGCAGCTCTGCCCCTCCCCCAGGGCCTGGAGAACCATCTTCAGAACCTCCTGACCTCCACCTGCCCCTTGGTCTCCCAATCACTTTAGTAGCTCCCCAGGCCCCCTCCCCTTGCCTGGTGGCATCTCCCTGGGGGCACGATTTTGCCCAGCGCCAGGCTCTGGGAGCCATAATTAGCCAGGTAGAGCAGGAATGGCTCTTGCAGCCCAACAGCTCCTCTGGAGCTGAGCAGGAGCCAATTAATCTAATTAAAGCAGCCTCTGGCTCATTATCCCTCAGCAGCTGAGGAGGCTGCCAAGGCCTGGCCGTGCCCCTGCCCACGGCTGCCGGGGTGGCTGCACACAGGTGGGCACAGAGAGCCCCCAGACTGTGCACCCCACGGGGCTGAGGTGCCCAGGCCCCTGCCCTGGGGCGAATCTGGGGAGCACAGGGGGCGGGGGTGACCCTGCCCCCTGCCCCAGGCACCTGCAGGTGCTGGCACGGGGGTGCTGGTGGTGCCAGCTGGAGTGGGATGCAGGGGGATGCCCGCTGAGGATGCACCCAGGCAAGGGTTTGTCTGCCATGGGGCTGTGGTGCCAGCAGCCCTGGCAGTGGGGCCTGGCACTGTGGCCCATCCTGGTGAGGAAGAGCTGTTTCCTGGTGCCAGGGCAGGTCCTGGTGGGCAGTGTGACAGCATCCTGCAGGGTAATGACAAGGAAGGCAGAGAAGGAGGAGGAGGAGGAGGAGGAAGAGGTCTGTCTGCACAGGTGTCTGTCAGCAGGCTGCTGGCACTCATGCCACCTAATTAGCCACCTTGCCAAGCTTTAATGAGAACAAATTAGAGGCCAGGCAGCGCAGGGCTGGGCTGTGCCATCCAGACCCTGTCCTGCGTGCTGGCTCTGGCCCAGCGCCCCAGAGAGCTGCTGGCTGCCCTCCCTGGGGTGTGGCAGGAAGTGGCTCAGCCCCACTGTGCCAAGCAGCCTTGGCAGCCGGGCATCGGAGCTTGCCTGGCCCCACCATGCCCCCTGCAGCATCCTCCACCCAGCAAGGCACTGGGAACCGGCCTGCATGCACCCACCTGGCGGCCCCTGCCCCCCTCCTCAGGCCCTTGCCCCTTCACCAAGGCCCTCTGCGAGCTGAACCTTGGAGTTCATCACTCCAGGCGCCCCTGAAGCAAGGTCCTGCCCTGCCCTCTGCCCACAGCCCAGCTCCTTGTGAAGGGGGCAGCGGTGGGGGCCAGCTGGCTCTGCCCACACAGGCTGAGCCTCCGGCTGTCCTCTCGGGGTGGCAGAGGTTGGAGGGAGCTCCCTGAGAAGCTGGGCAGGCTGCCTGCTCTGCGGGGCACAGGAAGGGCTGGGGGCAGCCTGGAGCCCCCAGCAGGATGTCTGCACAGTGCAGAGGGGCAAATGTGTCCTCAGGAGCCGCACAGGGCTCTGCCTCCCCACTGACCGCTCAGACATCTCCAGCCCTGCCTGCAAGCTCCCTCTCACGCCTCTGCTCGCCCCACAGCACCCCCCCTTCCCCCTGGCATGTGCCCACCAGCAGCAGCAGCCCCACCTGCTGTGTGTCCCTCTCCATGGGGCACAGGCACACAATGGGAGGGGTGGGAAGGGGCCTCCAGGGGTCATCAGGTCCAACCCCCCCTGCCAGAGCAGGATCACCCAGGGCAGGGCACACAGGAACATGCCCAGGTGGGTCTTGCAAGTCTCCACACAAGGAGACTCCACAACCCCCCTGGGCAGCCTGCTCCAGGCCTCCAGCACCCTCACACCCAACAACTTTCTCCTCCTCTTCACAGGGAACCTCCTGGGTGCCAGGCTGTGCCCCTTGCCCTGGGCACCAGTGACGAGAGTCTGGTCCCAGCCTCCTGACACCCAGCCCTCAGGCTGCTCTTCTCCAAGAGGCTCTTCTCCAGGCTCAGCACCCCCAGGGCTCTCAGCCTTTCCTCCTCACAGAGCTGCTCCAGCCCTTCATCATCCTCCTAGCCTCCCCTGGACTCTCCCCAGCAGTTCCCTGCCCCTCCTGAACCGGGCAGCCCGGAGCTGGACACAGTTACTCCAGATGTGATCTCACCAGGGCAGAGTAGAGGGAGAGGAGAACCTCCATCCCTCCTCTTCCACCTATCACAGCCCAGAGGAGCACCTCTGCAGCTCCTCCCCCATGTGCACCCCCACCACAGACCACCCTCACGACCCCCAGGCTGGCAGCCTACATCCCCAGGGCCCAGAGAGCCCAGGGCTGGAGCAGGCTGCTCTGAGCTCTCCTGGGAGCCTTCTCTTCCCCAGGCTGAACAGCCCCAAGTGTCCCAGCCTGGCCCCGCAGCAGAGCTGCTCCTGGCCTCTGAGCATCCTTGCAGCCCCATCAGGACCCGCTCCAACAGTTCCACCTCCTCCTGTGCCGCCACAGCGCGGCTCCCCGGGCTTCTCCCAGCTGGCTGCCGTCGTGCCACGGGCTTAGGGAGGTTTAAGGGGCAGGCTGGGATGTGCCAGGTCAGGGGCTGAGGCCATCCCCACCCTGCTGGGCAAGGGGGAGGGGGTTGGGCTTGCTGGACAGTTTCCCCCTGCTCTGCTCTGCTCTGTCCTCTCGATTTCCCAGCAGGGGCAGGTTGGCACCACAGGGGCTGGCACTGCCCCCTCCCCTTCAGCTGCCTCCCAGTCCACCCAGCACAGACCTTTTCCTCAGGAGGTGGGCATGGAGCCAGGGGCCTTGGTGCGAATTTGCAGCCTTCTGGGGTGGGCAGAGGGCCTCACACGGTCAGCACTGCTCCCACACTTCACCCACACCTTGGGGGCTGCTCCCACAGCCCTGCCAGGCTGTGCCACAGCCAGAGGGGGCATCTCGCGGGACTGGGAAGGGATGGAGGGGGTTGCTGGAGGAGGATAGAGGCAGCTGGGCTCAGGGATGCCACAGGGGAGCCACAGGAGCTGGCGCTGCCAGTGGGACAGAGAGGTGGGGCAGGAGGGGGGGGCCCGTGGGCTCATCACCCGGCCCTCAGCCCCTTTCTGGGCCGGTCAGAGGCTGGCCCGGAGGGCTTGCAGAGCAGAGGGTGCTCGGTCCGAGGCGAAAGGCAGGGAAGGGTTGCCATGGAGACCAGCGATGTCCCTTTAAGGAGGCGCCGAGGCTTCCGCGCCCGGCCCTCCCGGACCGGCCCCCGCGGCGGCAGCTGAGGCCAGCAGCCCGGGGGCGGCGGGGGGCTCGGGGTCCCCTTGAATCCCACCTGGCTGCTTGCTCCTCGGCAGGGTCACCCCATGGGGCAGCTGGCAGGCAGGCAGGAGGCTGCTGCTTGCCCAGGGTGTGCCCAAGGTGGGGCCAGCTGGGAGCAACTGGTGGCAGCGGGGCAGAGTTATGCTGCTGCCAGCCCGCCTTGAGCAGGCGATAGGGAACAGCCTGCAAGGAGCAGAGGTCCAGAGGTGCCTCCCCCCCACCGGCTGGAATTTGCCTGAGGTGGCCTCTGTGTCCTGAGCAGGGGGTGACCAAGGGGCTGGGGTGAGGTTCAGGGCACCACGGAGGCTTTCTGAGTGATTCAAGCTTCAATTAGAACGAAGCTTTAAGTGTTAACAACCCCCTCCCCACCCCCCCTACCCCCCTTTCCCTGGAACCAGCAGGAGCTGGAGCTCTGCTGCTTGGCCTCCCGGAGCTGAGCCCCTGCCGGTGTCCCTTCTGCATTGCCACGGTGCCACCAGAGGGGAAAATCATCTGGGGGGGGGGGGGGGGTTGTTGCACTAGCAGCAGCTCCAGGGAGAATCTGAGCCCCATATGGAAGCTAAAAGAAGGGATGCAAAAATGCCCTCCCCATTCCCCGTGCCCAGGAGGGAGGTTCGGCCATGCTCTGGTCCCCTGGGGTACCCCCAGGGCTGGGAGGGGGCAGGGGGGGTGTCGCTGGAGCTCCCCTTGTCCAACCCTCCTCAGGGCCTTTGGTGGGATCGGCCCCAGCGGTGACACTCCGAGGCTGAGCAGCTCGGGGATGCTGCCAGCTCCCCCCCCCGCGACGCGTCCCCAACCCCCTCCCCCCGGGGCTGTGGTGCTGCTCAGCGCCGGTGGGATGGGACTGGAAAGCCACGGGACTGGGAACCAGCCTGGCTGCACTGGTGAGTCAGAGGGCTGCTGGGAGGGGGCTGCAGCAGTGCCGGAGGGTGGGGGGACGTGGGAGAGCAGCTCCAAGCTGCAAACAGAAGTGATGCCTTGCTGGGCTGTGGGGAGGGAGGGAGGAGGTGGGGGTGGCTGCAGCATGGCGCTGGCAGTCCTGGGCGGGGGGGGGGGGGGGGGTGTGTTGGGGGAGGGTCACGGCCATCAAGGCAGGGCTCAGGGTCCTGCTCACCTGGAGCTGGAGCAGTGTGAGGTGTGTGCAGTGACAGCTGGGGACGTGCAGGGGGCTGGGGGGACATGAGAGGAGCACAGGTGGGCATGGGGGCACCGAGAAGGAGGACAGGGCTGGGGAAGAGCAGCTGAGGGACCCGGGGGTGCTCAGCCCGCAGAAAAGGAGGCTGAGGGGAGACCTCATTGCTCTCTGCAGCTCCCTGGAAGGAGGTTGGAGCCAGGTGGGGGTTGGTTCCTTCCCAAGAGGAACAAGTGACAGGATGAGAGGAGATGGCCTCGAGTTGCCCCAGGGGAGGCTGAGGTTGGACGTTAGAAGAAACTTCTTGGCTGCAAGGGCTCTCAGAGCCTGGCCCAGGCTGCCCAGGGAGGGGGCTCAATCCCCATGCCTGGAGGGGTTGCCTGTGGTGCTGAGGGCCATGGTTTAGCAGCAGGCTGGCTCGAGTGAGAGAAGGGTTGGAGTGGATGAGCTCCAAGGGCTTTTCCAATCCAAACCCTTCCAGCATCCCCTGTGGGTGCAGCAAGCACGGGGGGAGCACAGGGGCAGAGGCAGGGGGGGTGGCGGGAGGCTCTGCTCTTCCGCGGGGGGGGGCTGTGGCTGAGTCATGTGTGTGACATCATCAGCCCCATGTGTGACATCATCAGCCCCGTGTGACACCACGCAGCTGTGTCCCTGCAGCGTGGTGTGCATGTGGCCATCTCAACAAGAGCAGTGCAGTGCAGTGCAGGCTGGCTTGGGAGGGGTGAGCAGTGCAGGGCAGGGCAGGGAGAGGCGAGCTGGGGAGTGCAGACTGATGCAGTGCAGGGAGGGGTGAGCTGCGCAGTGCAGCCAAGCAAGGGGTGAGCTGTGCAGTGCAGACTGATGCAGTGCAGGGAGGGGTGAGCTGTGCAGCCCAGCAAGGGGTGAGCTGTGCAGTGCAGTGCAGGGAGGGGTGATGCAGTGCAGCCCAGCAAGGGGTGAGCTGTGCAGTGCAGTGCAGGGGGAGGTGATGCAGTGCAGCCAAGCAAGGGGTGAGCTGTGCAGTGAGTGCAGGGAGGTGATGCAGTGCAGCCCAGCAAGGGTGAGCTGTGCAGTGCAGTGCAGGGGAGGTGATGCAGTGCAGCCAGCAAGGGGTGAGCTGTGCAGTGCAGTGCAGGGAGAGGTGATGCAGTGCAGCCCAGCAAGGGGTGAGCTGTGCAGTGCAGTGCAGGAGAGGTGATGCAGTGCAGCCAAGCAAGGGGTGAGCTGTGCAGTGCAGTGCAGGGAGAGGTGATGCAGTGCAGCCCAGCAAGGGGTGAGCTGTGCAGTGCAGTGCAGGGAGAGGTGATGCAGTGCAGCCAAGCAAGGGGTGAGCTGTGCAGAGCAGTGCAGTGCAGGGAGGGGTGAGCAGTGCAGCCAAGCAAGGGGTGAGCTGTGCAGTGCAGTGCAGGGAGAGGTGATGCAGTGCAGCCCAGCAGGGGTGAGCTGTGCAGTGCAGTGCAGGGAGAGGTGATGCAGTGCAGCCAAGCAAGGGGTGAGCTGTGCAGTGCAGTACAGGGGGAGGTGATGCAGTGCAGCCAAGCAAGGGGTGAGCTGTGCAGTGCAGTGCAGGGAGAGGTGATGCAGTGCAGCCCAGCAAGGGTGAGCTGTGCAGTGCAGTGCAAGGGGAGGTGATGCAGTGCAGCCCAGCAAGGGGTGAGCTGTGCAGAGCAGTGCAGTGCAGGGAGGTGATGCAGTGCAGCCAAGCAAGGGGTGAGCTGTGCAGTGCAGTGCGGGAGAGGTGAGCAGTGCAGCCCAGCAAGGGTGAGCTGTGCAGTGCAGTGCAGGGGGAGTGATGCAGTGCAGCCCAGCAAGGGGTGAGCTGTGCAGAGCAGTGCATGCAGGGAGAGGTGATGCAGTGCAGCCCAGCAAGGGGTGAGCTGTGCAGTGCAGTGCAGGGGGAGGTGATGCAGTGCAGCCCAGCAAGGGGTGAGCTGTGCAGAGCAGTGCAGTGCAGGGAGGAGGTGATGCAGTGCAGCCCAGCAAGGGGTGAGCTGTGCAGTGCAGTGCAGGGGGAGGTGATGCAGTGCGCCCAGCAAGGGGTGAGCTGTGCAGAGCAGTGCAGTGCAGGGAGAGGTGATGCAGTGCAGCCCAGCAAGGGTGAGCTGTGCGTGCAGTGCAGGGAGGGGTGGAGCAGTGCAGCCGCAGGGGTGAGCTGTGCAGTGCAGTGCAGGGGAGGTGATGCAGTGCAGCCCAGCAAGGGTGAGCTGTGCAGTGCAGGAGAGGTGATGCAGTGCAGCCCAGCAAGGGGTGAGCTGTGCAGTGCAGTGTGCAGGGGGAGGTGATGCAGTGCAGTGCAGGGGGAGGTGATGCAGTGCAGCCCAGCAAGGGGTGAGCTGTGCAGTGCAGTGCAGGGGGAGGTGATGCAGTGCAGCCCAGCAAGGGGTGAGCTGTGCAGTGCAGCACCTGAGCAGGGTGAGCCTGCAGGGGAGCCCGGGCTCGGCACGGGAGCCCGCAGCCGCGCACCCAAGGCAGAGGGGCAGGCAGGCTGCCGCAGCTGGCACAGGGCAGGGGCCCAGCCCTGGCGCACAGGGCAGCCCTGGCCACCTCCAGGCGGGCTCCCAAAGCCTTCCGGAGCTCTTCCCTCCCGCCGGTGGCTCGGAGCGGGAGCAGCGCCCGGCTGGCCCTGGGAGCCCAGCCCGGGGTGGGGTGGGGAGGGGGAGCAACCCCTCCCGCCGGTGCCTGCCGAGGCTCCCACTCCCGAGCCGCCTCCCCCTCCTCCTCCGGCAGGAGCAGAGGGACCAGGAATTCACGTTTGCACATTTAGCTGCCTTTGTACTCAGCTAATTAGTGCCTGAGCCTGGTGATGTCATTAAAGCAGCGCCAAGGCTTTATTGGGGTAATTTAATTTTCCCTTTCATATCAGGGCTGATTTCCTTTGTTGGGGTAGGTGCTGGGGAGGGGGAAGGGCCCCGTGCAGACAATTGCTATTGTCAGGATAAATAACTCCCCGGGGGATTGACAAGGGGAAAGGGGGGGGGGGGGGGGAGAGGGAGGAGGATGGAGGGGTGGGAAGGGGGGCTGGGAGCGTCACTCACCCAGTTGGCAAGTAGGACCCAGGCAGCCCTCAGGGAGCTGGGTGCCTTGGGGGGGTGTCCCTCTCCGTGCTGGGTGGGCTCCCCAGGCAGCCAGGCACCTGCCTTGGCCTCCTTCCAACCAGCAGCAGCTTTGACACTCAGGAGGTGGGGGGGGGGGAAGCTGGGGGGTCTCCCCTAGATCTTCTTGGCTTCTCTCACTCCCCCTCCTTCCCCCCCATCCCCATGCTGGTGCCAGGGAGAGGAGGGGAGCAGGGTGAAGCAGCAGGGACCCGCTGTGCAGTAAGCTGCTGCAGAGACCTGGGGGATGCGGAGGGGCAGGGAGCTGGCAGGGCTGGCACAGAGCCTAGAGGAGGGCCCCCAGGACTCTCCCACCTCAGGGGGCCCCCAAGGGGCATCTCTGCACTTGGCTGGAACCAGCAGCTCACCGGACCCTGCCTGCCACGTGGGGACGCTGGGGCACTCCCTGCCACGTCAGATTGGGCACCGGGGGGGGGGGGGGGG